>CM035280.1:668186-729313 GCA_020226075.1 Hydropotes inermis | reverse complement strand
TGGGTGGGTCGCTCATTCTAATCACCTTGTTATTCCTGGCTGTGTTTCTATGGAAGGCATTGTGTAGAGCATTTGGTACTGTGGTGAGGAAGGGACACAAGTAGGAAACAACATTCAGTTAGGATCTTATGGGAGAAGGCTCCTGGGACTTTAGTGTTAAATCCTCTGCTTGGAGGCTAAGGAGGGTGAACAGGGAGTTAAGAAGGAAGTGTGTGTAGCGTTCTGACTTACTATTTTCATATTTTAATGATATGATAGAGAAATAGTGTCCTGGAGTTGCATTGTGCTCTGTTTATAATCACCTTTTGTTCCTTTACTCTTCAAAAATTATTTTTCCTATAAGAGCTGCTCTTTTCTGCTTTTTTACTAATATGGAAGCCTGGTCTCTGGTCAGCACATCTCGGGTATTGTGCACTGCAGGCTGTTTTCTATTGCATGTTGATGCATATGATGGCCATGTCCTACTGGGCACAAAACTCTCATTTTCACTTGACACTGGAGACCATGTCCTTGCAGTGCATGTGTGGTGGTGGGTGAGACGTGAACTCTCCTCCTGCACTTTCAGGACTTGTGACTTCCTCTCATGTTTGTCTTCACTGTTAATTCCTCGTGTAAAGGGCTCTCTCAGGGGTAGATGAGTCACAGCACACAGGCCCTGAGGTCCCTGCCTGGGCTCGGTCTCCTGGGACTCATCGCAGCCTCTGCAGCAGCCAAGGCTGATGTGCTGAAGGTGCTTCCAGGTGAGAGGTCCATGTCCTGCTGCTCCTAGAGACCCTCCATGGCTGCAGATTCTAGAGTTTGTGAAGGACCCACTGGGCTTCTTCACACACATGCTTTCACAGCCCTGCTGACCTGGTCTCCTAGGGCTGAGCATTCCCAGGGCAGCAGGTCCTGGGATCACTGCTACTCTCAGAACCCACTCCTGCATCCAGACAGTCCTGCCCCTTCTCCCCAACCCAGGCCTGCCCCATCCTCTCTCCTTTCCTTACACCTTCTTTCAGGTCTCATCCCTCCCAATTTTCCAAGTCTCAGTGCAAACCCGGCAGTTACCAGATGTTTATGGAGGACCCTTGACACATCATTCTGGCTACATGAAATTGGAAGTGTTTACCTCTGTCCTCTCTAATAGTCTGTGAAACTTGAGGTGTTGCTGTGAGCATTAAGCATCTCCCAGGTAACTCAGGTCACCCCAGTCAATGGGAGAGTCTCCATTAGGTGGAATTTTTGCCCTTTCCTCCCCCAGGGCTCAACACACTCTCAGATCCCTGGGAGGGATGGATTGGTTAATTAAATAATGGGCTGATTGGAGATGTTGGTCATACACCCATGGTCCTTCTTCCATGTGCCCACATTGGAAAACTCTAGGGTTGATGGAGGTTCAAGGAGGAAGGAAAGGAACAGTGACTAGAGGAGAGATGCATGGAGGCAGTGACTGCCTGGAGGAGGAACAGGTTGGCACAGCCTCATTCCTGGCCGTTAGACAAGTTAAGGGTGGCAACAGGATGGTGGAGGTCAGAGGCCCACTTTTTCATTGCCGAGGAGAACCACTGAGGACCTGAGAGGTCCTTGAGGCAAGTATACCAGGGGTCCCAAAGCCAGGCTGTGAGGAGCACCAGAGTCCCACAGTCACATCCTGACTCTAAGTCTCCCCTTTGCTTTCCCACAGCCTCTCCACATGACCTCTACCCACTAACACCAGAAGACTACCTGGCAGATAATGAAGATTCAGAGAAGGAGAGTGAGAATATTGAGGTAATTTATTTCTTCTTTCATATCTTTCAAAATGTTTCTCTTTCTCTGATCCATAGACTCTTCCTTGTAACCCTTCCCCATATCCTCTTTCTAACTTTTTGTGATTACCCTTCTGGAGGACTTGGTCTCTTGTAGGCACTTAGGGTCCTAGAAGCTTATATAAAATCTATGAAATCTGTCTGCAGCCCTCTTCCCCCATTTTCTTAACATTTCCCTGTCTCCTGACCTCATGTCTGCACCCTTGAACCTGGTTTTGTCACCATGAGTGGCCTGAGCAGGAGTTGAGGCTGGAGTCAGCAGGTCTGGACCCACATGGCTGAAGGGGCCCCATGAAGTTTTCACTGCCCTGAGCTACTCCATATGATTCCTTTCCTGCTCTGGGACCTGCCTGACTGATCTCTTCCTTCCAGATGTCAGACAGCTGTTTGATCATCTCTTTGGCGAATGGCAAAAATTCATCAGTGATGATGAAGAAGACCAGGAGGAACAAGTGTGAATGTAGGGCCTGAGCTGAAAAGGTGAGGCAGATGAGGGTCCATGTCTCCATCATGACCCCAACTCGCTTGTTGGTGCTTCAGAAACATGAGCAAAAACACTGGGATTTGCTGCTGAGTGTGACCAAAAAGTGGAGACAAGAAGGTGGTCACAATCCATGCAGACAGATGAGTGGAGGATGCCCTGAGCATGTCTTCCCAGGGCACAGGTCCCATCCACAGGCACCCCTGAGGTTGCTAGGCTGGCTGCTCCAGAGGCTGGGAGCACTGTGGGGCCACTGTGTGCAGGAGTCCAGGAGCTGCTGTTCCAGTGTGTTCTCTTTGAAGATCCCCACCGGGGGCTTCCTCATCTCCCTCTGAAGGTGCCAGCTCTGCCCTCCGAACCCTGTAAAGGCAGCAGGGGGAACCCCTAGTTCATCACCAGCTGCAGAGAGAGGTTGGGGCGGCCCCGCCCTCCCCTGTCCTGGGCTTCTGGGAACAGAGTGAAGGAGACATAGGCGCCCAGAGCTCCCGCAGGCAGGGGGTGACCTGGCAGCTCTGTATCCCTATGGGTGCTCCCTGGTCCTGAGGGTCCCAGCCAGCCTGGGGGGTGCCTGAGTCTGTGGTCCCTCAGGATCTGGAACCCTGGGTTCCTGGGTCAGCTCAGGTGCCCTTTCTCAACCTGAAGGTAGAGGTTCTGTAGATTCTTCTGTGTATGTGTACAACTCCAACTTAAGAATCACCAGAAAGCAAGTCAGTGCTGTGTGCACTTGGGATGGTGGTGCTGATGCTAAAGAACCTGCCTGCCATTACAAGAGACACAGAGACTTGGGTTCAACTTCTGGGTAAGGAAAAGCCCCTGGAGAAGGTAATGGCACCCCACTCCAGTGTTTCCTGGAGAACAGCCTGGTGGGCTGTCATCCATAGGGTTGCACAGACTCGGACATGAGTGAGGTGTCTAATCAGCGCACTTGGGGTGAGTGGCAGGATTTCACTCACTCACGTTCCTTTTATTTTTCCAATTTTGTCCTTAATAACATATCTTGTTTTATTACTGTTTAAAAAGCAGTGTCTTCTCTCAAATTTTAATGTGGTAATATGCTAAACAAGTAAAATGTACCTTTTTATTATAACAACATAATAACAGTCTAAAATTATAAACCTCAGGAGAGTTTGGCTGAGGGTTAGAAATTATTATTCTGGAAAATAGAGACCCTAGGTGTCTGCCCATTTCCAATGCCAGGTCTCAGGAACAGTTGTACTGAGTGTAGGGCAGGTGGGCAGGTTCTCCTACCCCCTGTGTTATCTGACCTCCTGCTCCTCCTAGGGCCTAGAGAGAAGTGAGGGGGGGACCCAAGCTTTCAGTCCTGGATCCCAGAGTCACCTGTTCCTCCGCCTGAGTCTCCCTGTCCAGGGGACCCATCAATTGAACATTGATGACCAGATGCCCAAGTGTACTTGCTCCTGTGGGACATTTCTAAACACTTCCCACTCACAGAAAACACCCTCAGCAAACAGCAGCAAACAGACCCAGTGCCCTGCAGATCTCAGACCCAAAGCCAAGTCTAGATCCTGGGAAGTCTCCTGGGTCCCACACACCCTCCCCATGGAGCCCTCCTCTGTCTGACTCTACACCTCCCAGGGACTCCATCACCTGTGTTGCTGTTTCAGGTTCTGCTCTGAATCCCTGAAGACCTGGACCTGGACCCCAGATGGGATGGAGCCCCCACAGCACCAGGAGCCTCATCTGGACCAGATCAGGGGAGACCTCACTGCTTCTCTCCTGAGGGTCCTCATTTAGTACAGCTTCAATTGTTATGTTGTATAGATTTAGCATTATTTTTATCTACATGTGCCATATGTATCTATATGTTCCATATTTATATGTAAGTTCTTGCATTAAATGTTTAAAATCTATTTGTTATTTTTAAAATATTTGTTTTTAAAAACACACATGTGTAGAATAGCATCCTCAGAAGAGGGAGAACTTAATGAATTGTCGTGAGCCAGTCACCCTAGCCTCTGTCATCAGAGTCACTCCTCCTTTCACTCAACTCAGAAAGTTGAGTTGAGAAAGGAACTGCAAATTTAGTACTTACATCTGTCCTTATGTCATTGTCTTCAAGAATTCTGTTTTCTCATGTCTGCTCACTCCACTAGTCATAAGAGATCAATGTTATCCTAGCTCTTTCATGACTTGCACGTCAGGATTTTTTGAAACTCAGTCTGCTTTGAGGATAAAAATTTCAAGATCCATCATTGCTCTTCTTGTGCAACTTAAATGTGTTTCTCTCTTTTATTCTAACACAGAGAATTTCTCTCCAAAAAGCCTCTTAAAATTCTAGTTTTTATTCCTTTATATTTCTCCTGCTCTTTTATTCCAGCTTCCCAAAGGACTGCTCTCATCGTCTATATTCTTACGATGTACGTCTTGTCCCCCAAGCTCATTTAGTTTGTAAGGGAAGTTTGTAAGTCAGTCTGTCTCACCTAGCTCTCTCATCACCACAACCCTGTCCTCTCTGGTGACCATTTCTTTGTTCTCTGTATCGATGACTGCATTTCTGTTTATAGTTTGGTTCATTGATTTTAATTTCTGGTTTATATATGCAAGTGACATCACATTGTATTTGTCACTCTGACTTATTTTCCTTAGCATAATATGCTCTAGGTCCATCCAAGTTGTCACAAATGACAAGATCTCATTTTTATTTATGCCTGAGTAATAATCCATGCATACCACATCTTATCTACTCATCTCTTGATACATGCTTTGAAAAAATACCCATAAGTGGAATTTCTGGATATTATGGTATTTTTATTTTTAATTTTTTTTGAAAACTCTGTACTTAGTGTATATAACTTAAGATGTTACCCAATAATGCACCCAAATACCTAATGTTGCTTTTTTCTGTAACTGAATTATTTGCAGTGACCCTTAAATACGTATAAAAATTGTAGAAGCAATTTTAATGAAAGCATTTTGATTAGAAAGCAAATTTGTTTTGGTGTTACTGGCTCAGTTGGGATGATAAAGGTTAGAAATCCAAATTATGGAAAAAAGAGACAGAATCTGTGGGAATGCATAAAAGTGTAGATTTTCCTACAGAGACCAAGTTCATCCTGCTCACCACACAACAGAACAATAAGTCCAGAGATAAGTTGTTACAGTGAGGAATAACAAATTTCTTCAGAAACCCAGCTGATGGAGAAGGTGATGAATTAGTTTAACTCCAAAGAACCATCTTACTCAATTTATAATTCAGGCTTTTTTTATACTAAAGGGGGAAGAGGTATTTCTGGTTGTTGCAAACTTCTTGGTACTAGAATCTTTCATTCTTGTAGCTGTTCATGTAGGTGTGATCAGTGTTCTTATAAATCTCCAAAAAGACAAATGATATTCTCTGTTCTGAAACTTTTAAAAATAGGCCACATGATGTGAAGAACTGACTCATTTGAAAAGACCCTGCTGCTGGGAAAGATTGAAGGTGGGAGGAGAAAGGGACAACAAAGGGTGAGATGGTTGGATATTATCACCCACTCAATGGACATGAGTTTGAGTAAACTGAGGGAGTTGGTGATGGACAGGGAGGCCTGGTATGCTGCAGTCCATGGGGTTGCAAAGAGTTGGACATGACTAAACTGAACTGACCAATACACACACACACACACACACACACACATATATAATTGAAGTATATTTGACTTACAATGTTTCAAGTGCTCAGCAAGGTGTTTCAGCTATACATATATACATATTTATTTTTGATATTATTTTCTATCATATGTTATTATGAGATACTGACTGTATTTCCCTGGGCTATACAGTTAACCTTTATTTCTTGTTGCATATCTATTTTATACTTAGGAATCTAGCATTCTATTCATGCCAAATCAAACAACTGGAATCAAAATGTCATGAAGTTTTTGGGCAAAAATTCATGTTTTCTAAAATACATATATTATACACACACACACACACACACACACACACACACAAGGTTTTTCTACTATGCTTGGTGAAGCCTTGAGAGAGAACACTGAAAAAGAACAGATGGAAATACTGGGAAACATAAACTAAATGATATAGGACCACTAAATATGAAACAGAAAAAAGTGAAACAAGCTAGATAAAAATAAAAAGATCATCATATAGTCCAGTTGTTTTTAAACATGACTGCTCATTAGAAACCTATTGCCATTTTCTCAGCTGTTTTGCATTTTCTTTTCTGTAGGTCTTTTCCTTGTCCTATGTTTCCCTCCTAGAGAAGTTCCTTTAGCATTTGTTGTAAAGCTGGTTTTGTGGTGTGAAATTCTCTTAACTTTTTCTACTCTGGAAAGCTTTTGATTTTTCCATCAAATCTGAATGAGAGTCTTGCTGGGTAGAGTATTCTTGGTTGTAGGCTCTTCCCTTTCATCACTTTAAATATATCATGTCATTCCCTCTGGCTTGTAGAGTTTCTATTGAAAAATCAGCTGATAGCCTGATGTCAGACACCTTGTATATTATTTGTCATTTTCCCCTTATTGTTCTTAATATCTTACCTTTGTCTTTTACTTTTGTCAGTTTGGTTTCTATGTGTCTTGGTGTGTTCCTCCTTGGGTTTATCCTGCCTGGGACTCTGTGCTTCCCGGACTTGGCTGACTATTTCCTTTCCCATGTTAAGGAAGTTTTCAGCTATTATGTTCTGCAATTTTTGATCTTTATATGCATTGAAGTGTTATACCTTCAAGGGTCAGAGCCTTGAGAATGTATATTTCAGGCTATGGGCAACATTCTTTCACAAAATGTACAGAGCCAACATTTCTAAGCACAGGAAACAGAGCACAAGTGTTAAATGAATAGATTCAGTATGGAGTCAGGGTTGTTCTTCTCTGTTACACTATTTCCGTAAAGGCAGGAAAGAAACATTAATATGTCCAAAGAAGGAAAAAAAGAATGCTGGAGAGCTTAGTGGAAACAGTATTTCCCCAATAAAATATCTGAGATTTAATCCCAAGTAGCCAGGTGGCTCTAGTGGTATGGAACCTGTGTGCCAATGAATGAGACATGAGAGATGCGGGTTCAGTCCCTGGGTTCAGAATATCCTCTGAAGAAGGAAATGTCAACTCACGCCAGTATTTTTGCCTGGAGAATCCCATGAACAAAGGAACTTGGCAGGTCACATTCCATTGGGTTGCAAAGACTTGGGCAGAACTGAAGCAACTTAACACACAGCACATAATAAACCTATAAATACGTATCCAGTTTCTGACTCGGTTTTTTCTTCTTGGAAGAATAAATATTAATACTTAACTTGTATAGTTGATGTCAATAAAACTTTAGTTGCTCAGATGTAACATAGTGATTTGTAAACTTTTTTGCAACTAATTGTATTACTACATTGTTACCCTAGTTGCTGTGGACATTATATTTTCAAGGAAGAAATACAAAATACACACAAAATTGTGAATAATTTTTGGCTTGTATTTTGTAAAGTCTTCAAATTAGTCTCTTCATAATTGACTAAAATTACAGCTAAATTAGAATTTATGATGATCTTGATCCTGACCAAAATGAGTATCTCATGACTGTAAGGTCACAATGGGGTGTATTTTGGGCAGGATGTGTGTATGTGAGTATAAAGAAGCAAAATCTGGAAATGAGTTATAATAATGTGAAAACATTCTTGAAGGGTTTTGTTTGCTTGTCTTGTCTGAGATCTAATGTCTTTTGTGTTAAAGTTGTACTTTGGAAAGGTTCCAAGTCATATCTCATATCTCTGTTGATTTGTGAATGCATCTCTGTCATTGTTGTTTTGCATCAAACATGATGTTTGCCACTTCTTTGGCATCTTATGAGCACATTTCCACTTCTCTGTGGGCATCAGGTGTGAGCAGCCTGCTTGGCCTAGCAATTGCTCTTATCACCTACAGAAATGTTTCATTTTTTTCTGTCTCATGGTTGGTTATACTCACTCTACCCTGTGATATCTGCAATCTCATACATCTTCAGGATTGACCCTCTTGTCCTCAAGACTCAGCCTTATCTTTTATCCTGAAGGAATATGCTGGGGGAACACAGGCAGCCTTTGGCTCACAAACTTTTCCTTTGTTTTTGCCTGACTCCTAACAAATACTGTAACAATGATCACAAGTCATAGTTGCCATTTTTATCATGAAACCTACCAAGTAATAGTAACATTAAATTGTTATATATTAAATATATAAAAGAAAATTCTTAAGGTTAAAAATTAAAATACATTTGTTTTCTCAATGACTATCATTTATCAAATCTTGAATACTTCTAAAGATTTTTGTAAGTAATATTCCTCATAGCTTATCACATTTTCAGTATTTTATCATGAGTTTACTGATGCTTAGGTGATCCTGTTCCACAGATTAATTTTCAAAATGTAATTTTCTTTTATTTGATTTGAAAATTACTCCTGAGATCTTTTCAAAGGATTATATAAAATATATACATTTGTTACCAGTGTTTCTCTACAATAACTGAATGCATTTTTATAATTAACAACCATTTCTAAACAGAAAACTGAAATTTTTATATGAATTTCTCTGTAAATTGACACTCTTCTTCAGCTAGCAATATGGCTATTTTTAAACAGAAATATGTCCACACCTGTTAAAGGATTTTGAGAGGCAAATTGTAACTGTTCACCCTTATGTATACTATTAGCTGGTTGATAGAATGATCTGAATTTGTTTCATGAAGAAAAAGATATTTTGCTGCTTTGTTTTCCAAAGGTATACTACAAATTTACCCACCCAGCAGTAATGGATATTAATTCTAGTTTTTCAAAACATTCATCACTTTTTGACATTTTTTGTCTTTTTCATTTTAGCTATCCTGTTGAGTATACCATGGATCCTAATTTTTCTTTAATACATATTTTTCCTGGTGACTAATGATATTATATGCATGTAAGGTTTGCGGTCATCCCTTTCTTTTGCCAACTTTTGTTAGGTTATTCACCTTATTAGTACATTGAACTTCTTTGTATTTGGAATATGAGTCTTTCCTTAGAATAATACATATTTTAAATAACTTTATTCATGCTTTTATTTACTCATAAAATGCATTTGGTAGGCACAAGTTTCTATTCATCAAATAGTCCAGTTTCTTCTATTTTCAAATCTTTATTCAGAAATAACTCCTATTCCGAGATTTTTAAAATATTTCCCTATGCTTTATCTTTAAGAGACAATTTTATTTTATTTGCATTTGCGTATATAATCTATCTAGAATATATTTATGTGTTTAGTGTGAGGCTGCTGTTGTTGTTTAGTCACCAGGTGCAACTCTTTGTGACCCCATGGACTACAGCCCGCCAGCCTCCTCTGTCCATAGAATTTTCTGGGCAAAAATACTGGAATGGGTTGTCGAAGAGAACCTGCATCCCCTTGTCTCCTGCTTGGCAGATGGATCTCTACCACTGAGCCAATTGGGAAGCCCTGAGTGTGAGGTAGCTGGCAACATTAGTATTATTATTATTTTTTTCTTTGTACCCATTTAAATAAATCCTTTCAATTTCTTTGCAATACTACAATTTCCTCTCAGTTCACTGCAGTGGAACATTTGTTACATATAAGGTAACTTTGTAAAATATTAATATATGTTTGTCTGGCTTCTGTTTTGCTGGCCATTTTTTTCCTCCTATTTTCACGCTAACATTTCACTATCTTATTTACCAATGGTTTATAAACGCCTTGATATGTGGTGGTAAAATATGATGATACCAGCAATTGAGATACAAAATGTTTTTGCTTTATAGAATTATTTATTATGTTATTAAGTGGAAGAATTACTTTAGTATTAGTGTTAGTTGCCGGAGAAGGCAACGGCATCCCACTCTAGTACTCTTGCCTGGAAAATCCCATGGACCGAGGACCCTGGTGGGCTGCAGTCCATGGGGTCGCTGGGAGTCCGACACGACTGAGAGACTTCACTTTCACTTTTCACTTTCATGCCCTGGAGAAGGAAGTGGCAACCACTCCAGTGTTCTTGCCTGGAGAATCCCAGGGACGGGGGAACCTGGTGGGCTTCTGTCTATGAAGTCACACAGAGTCGGACACGACTGAAGCGACTTAGCAGCAGCAGCAGGAGTGTTAGTTGCTCAGTCTTGTCTGACTTTGCAACCCCATGAACAGGCTCCTCTGGCCAAGGAATTCTCCAAGTGAGAATACTGGAGTGGGTAGCCTTTCTTTCTCCAGAGGATTTTTCCTACCCTGGGATACAACTTGGGTCTCCTACATTGCAGGCAGATTCTTTACTGTCTCAGCCACCAGTGATTTATCTTCTTGCTAACATTTTACCAATAATAGCAGTTGTCTATCTCACTAGTAAACATTTTGCTATAAAATTAGTTTTACCTTCACTGATTGTTTCCCAATCTGATGCTGTTAGGTAGAAAGTTAGGCTTGAGCAATGAGGGGTGGCCCAGGTGAAAAAGATTCAAGCTGATCTCTATAAACCCCACCCCAGACAAACCCCAATGTGGCCCAGGAGAGCTCACAGGTATGCTACAAAATAACCGCAAAGACTGCTCCAAATCCAGGAATGTGCCTTAGGCATGCAATGGATACAGACTAACCATAGTGACTTTTCCAGCTCCTAGACACTTGCCCTTGATGCACAGCTGTGTCCTCAAGTGACCTCAGGCAGCTGGAGCCTATTAAGTGTTCATAAATATTCTATGCATACATACATCTGATTATAACAGACTGAATTATGGGAAAGATATGTGCAATACAGCCTGCTGTTATGTAACTTGCAACTGTCAATCAAAACTGCCAGTCCACACCTACCTAGATGAATATAAAGCCCTGTCTTGAAAACCCTTCTTTCCTTATCATTTCAGCACTAGTGCTTCTCTTGGTCTGGTCCACCTTTCCTTTGAAGTGGTGTTTTTGTTCTTTCTTTAATAAACTTGTTTTTGCCAGGAAAAGACCACAGATTTTTCCTTGTGTCCTTATCAAGAACTGAGGCCCACAAAAGAGTATCATTTTGACCCTCCCCAAATCTGGCAATAATACCAATAAGTAATAGACCTCAACTTGAGGGTGAGAGAGTTACTTGCAAAAATTTTAATGAAAAACAGTGTCATAGGTCACAATATGAAACCGGGTAATATTCAGGTGTGGTGACCAATTATCCCAGATCTGCCTACCTACATCTGACCTGTTACAATACTATCTTCAGAACATTTCCTTTGGGATTTCTGAAATATCTAATATCTGTAGGTGAAGAACCTGTTACTTCTATATAGCTTGGTAAAAAAAAATCATTGTTTCTTTTGATTCCCATCTTTAAGAAATTATTCCTATTCTTGGGGAGAAAGGTAAAAGAGGTCTCTGAGTTGTTGTTTTACTTATAGCTGTCAAGGATACTAGACATCAGGGATTCTATCAGGAGTTTTTAAATGTATGCTGAAAGTCTGCTCAACATGGCATTAATAGTAATATACATATTACACTGGATTTAAAAATATCAGCATTACTATAAATCAAGGAGAAATCACATTAAGGTTAAATGGGAGAATGTTTCTATATCACTTTTATAGGTAAATAAACTGACAATAAAATATATAACAATAAGTCTAAGATTCTCATCTTTCTCATATCAGTCACTAAGTTCTGTGAATTTTGCTTGTAAATACACATCTTCCATTTATAGCAATGCACTCTAACTTTTCATCCTTTTCATCTCCTTGTTTTTGTACATATTGTAAACAGAAATCACTTGTGATACATAGTAAACAAGTATGTTTCAAGCACATCATATTTAAGAACTGTTCATGAGTTGTTTTTTGGCTTACAATGTCTTTCTCATCACTTTCACATGAAATTCTTGGTGACACTTCAAGAATCAGCTTGTGTTTCATACTTCTTATTCTCACATTTATCAAAAAATCTCCAAATGGTCCTCCATAGCACAAAAATTATTTCAACATAAACCAAATATGCCTTTCCATGTAATTTTGGGTTCTGTTATCAGATTGTGGGTTTGCACTTAGTCTTTATGTCCTACAATTACTGATTTGGATGATAAGTGTATCAGGATGATTAAATTAGGTAACACATATAACAGGATTAAGAATAGAAGAAGCTCCTATGTCTAATATATGTCTATTTTATTGTAATATGATTGTTGATTTTTCTTACCTTGCTTTTCTGAGGTGTGAACTCATTAAGGAAGATTCTCGCTTTTGTATAACTTGTTAGGGTCAGGTCAGTTTTCATGTAATCTAAACTTAAGGCCATACCTAGGGCTAAAATTGTGTTTGCTAATCTTTATAATAAACAAACTCTACATAATCAGGTGGTTGTATTGAGTGCTAAGATAACATATGTTAATATTTTTGCAAAATACAATATTCTATACAAATGTATATATGTATATATACTCTTGAGAGTCCCTTAGACTGCAAGGAGATCAAACCAATCAATCCTACAGGAAATCAGTCCTGAATATTCATTTGAAGGACTGATGCTGAGGCTGAAGCTTCAATACTCTGGCCATCTGATGCAAAGAACTGATTTATTGGAAAAGACCCTGATGACGGGAAAGATAGAAGTCAGGAGGAGAAGGGGATGGCAGAGGATGAGATGGTTGGATGGCATCATTGACTCGATGCACATGAGTTTCAGCTGCAGGGAAGCCTGGTGTGCTGCAATCCATGGTGTTGCAAAGAATCGGACATGACTGAGCAACTGAACTGAGCTGACATATACATATATAAAACACCAAAATTTACTTTGCAATTTTCCTCTCTTAATCTCTAAAAAAAGCTAAAAAAAGATATCTTTATTTTTTTCATGAAAATTAGCTGACTAATATATCAAATTTAAGACAAATTCTGAAAAACTGCAGAATGAGCTCTCTGAAGAAAACATGCAAAAGTCATCATATGTTCTCTTCTTTTTACCTTTCATGATCCATGAGTCCGAGGCAGTTGTTGCAGACATAAACATCATAAGAAACTAGACAACTTTTTTATTTTCAATAAGGAAAGTGATTAATGCCTTACATTAGTAGCTTTTACAACTTTAAGAAAATGTTTCCTGAACTCTCTTATCACTAATACACATCCTCACCTGTGATATTATAAGAAAAAATATTTTAGTAATACCATATTAAATACAGCTATTTCATAATTATAAAATTCACACATATGCATATATACATACACATATGTATATATAATATGTATATTATGTATAATATACATATGTTTATATATATTTAGGTATCTTAATAATAGAGTCAAAATTTTCAAACAGATTTTAGATATTTACATTTTACCACTTATACAGCATTAAATAGAAATTTACATACCAAGAAAATTGTATAAGTAAAAAATGTAATGACTATATTTGACTGATATATTTGAAGATATCCAGGGCAGAACAAATGCCCAGAATACATAAAGTAGAAATGTTGTGCCAAATTCTTAATGTTCTATGAAACTACTGCTTGAAAAAGAGAAAGAAATTGTGAGCAGGTGGTATTTTTACTGTTCTAAATTATTCTCTCTTGCCTTCCCTTTGACTACCATTTCCCCCCAGATGTGCTTTTGATTTTTCCTTTTAATTAAAAAAAGCTTTAATGTGATCTATATCTTTAGTTGATATCATACTCCAGAAAAATATACATTTATATACAATTTAATCTTCATAATAAGAAAATATTGAAGAGTTAAAGAAGATAATACTAAGCTAACAAAACATGTCAAAGCTACAGTTTTTCCAGTAGTCATGTACGGATGTGAGAGTTGGACCATAAAGAAGGCTGAGCACTGAAGAATTGATGCTTTTAAACTGTGGTGTTGTAGAAGATTCTTGAGAGTCCCTTGGATTACAAGGGGATTAAACCAGTCAATCCTAAAGGAAATCAATCCTGAATATTCATTGGAAGGACTGATACTGAAGCTGAGCCTCCAATACTTTGGCCACCTGATGCAAAGAACTGACTCATTGGAAAAGACTCTGATTCTGGGAAAGACTGAAGGCAGGAGGAGAAGGGGATGACAGAGGGCCAGATGGTTGGATGACATCACCGACTTGATGGACATGAGTTTGAGCAGGTTCTGGGAGGTGGTGATGGACAAGGAAACCTGGCATGCAGCAGTCCATGGAGTTGCAAAGAGTGGGACATGACTGAGCAACTGAACTGAACTGGATGAAACATGTAGAAAGTGGTTATTTAATAAATATTACATGCATTGGGTATTGTTTTAAAAAGAAAAAAAATTGGGGACCACAAAGCCACTTTTCAGTTTCTGGTTACAACATGACTTCATAGCTATATATTTCTAACAGTCAATAAAATACATTTATATCTCTTTGTATCAGTCTTCTGATGGTAGATGGAATACATTTTCAATATTAAAATGTTCTCATTATCTGTGCATAATATAGTTCTACAATACATAGACTAAGCAATTTTATTCTCTTTTGGAATTAGTTTCATGAGAGAATCATAAATTAACTTTCAAACACTGGAAGACTGAGAAAAAAATCTTCTTTAAGTAGTCACACTCCTTTACAGCATTTATTTTCTATTTAGATTAAATGCAGATGACTTCGTCATTATTTTAATTATACTTTTCAAATTCATATATTTACAGATTAGAAAGCCAAATAGAAAAGCATATAGTGAATGAAATGGATGCCAATTGTGTTAAATCCCATAATTATTCAGAAATAAACAAATATTCCTGCCACAAGGGATGATGGAGCACACATATTTTCATACATAAAACCTGAATAGAATGATGATAAATGTTATGTCTATGTGTTACTGAGCCCTAAATAAAAAAGTGACCTAAACTAAAGGGATAAAAGAAAACATCTCATAGTAAATAAGAATCTTTTATCTTGAAACTTGAGAAAAATAATTTCAATACAAATTAATGAAAGGGAGTGATTTATGAGGGACATTTGGGAAGGGGCAGTCCTAAAAGTTGAAGGATCTCTTACCATCTAAAAGTGTTTGCAAGAGTAGGAAACACAGATGCTGCTAGTTGCAATGTGTTTTATAACTTCTACAACACACACACACAGAGACCCATCTCCCCTTTTTTATTCTATGAACAAGATAAATGAACAACTGAGTAGAGATAAGGAGGGAAATCTTCCTGTGACTTAAGTGTGAGGGTATACAGGGAAATGAACATGCACTTAGATGTTTATCTACTTCTGTCAATAGTTTCTGTCTTAGACTAAACACACACACACATACATGCACGCGTGCATTCTTCAAAACAATAAGAAGCATAGTTCTCATTGCACTGGAAATGCTAAACTGGCTTCTAAAATGCTCAAAGAGCCTGAAAATTATGGTGAAAAAAACACTCTATTATGGCACAATACTTTTGCAAAACCTGCAGTTCTGTCTTTTTTGCACAGTCTCAACTCCTTCTACACCCACCCCATCCTTTAAATTTAAAAAACCTACTGTTTAAAGCTGTTGTACCATTGGAATGAGGGCACATGGGCCCATGGACCCCTTGTAGTACATCTAATTTATAAACTCAGTTTTTAAAATGTCAAAAAAAATTTCAGGATTTATAACAACTCTTCCTAGGACAGGCTCTCTGTTCAATGCTTTGCATTCCACTGAAATCATGTTCTAGCTATGAGTCTGCAGCCATGAGAGTTGGTGTTTTCTGAAGCAATCAGTACACTTTTGCAAAGCTCTGCCTCAGGCCAAGGCATTACAGAGACTGAAGTAAGAGTCCTCTAGGGCTTCCCAGGTGGTTGAGTGGTAAAGAACCAGCCTGCAATGCAGGAGACCTAGTTCAATGCCTGGATTGTGAAGATTCCATGGAGAAGGAAATGGCAACCCTCCCCAATATTCTTGCCTGGGCAATCCCATGGACAAAGAACCTGGAGGGCTATATAGTCCATGGGGTCACCAATGAGTTGGACATGACTTAGCAACTAAACAAACAGAAGGGTCCCCTAAGCTCCCTAAAGGAAGAAGAAGGAGTGGAAAACAGGAGGAAGGTAATCAAGTTGACAGAAGTCTATCAAAATTATAATTCACTCTCAGGGCCTTCTTTCCCAATCAAAACTAGAAATTTCAAATAAAAAAACATTTTAAATTATATTATACTATTGCTACTCTAATGATCAAATTTGAGAACTTAAATTCAGGTAGATGTATTTTCTGAATTTCCAAGAGACTCCTAGAGTACCCACAGAAGAACTGTGGTTCTTTGGCCTGTACTGAATTTCCCATTTTTTTCACTATGAGATTTTGAAGTTAACAAAGAGTGGACATCTGATCTAGCAATTTTTACTGTCTACAGTTTCATCAAAATATGTTGCAATAGCTGTTGTTCTTCAAAGTCTGTAGCATCATTCCAGAAGAGTATGGGTGATAAGTTAACTTTTTTTTTTTGCCACTGAATTACATGGACTTCTACTCTCCCAGTTCCATGAAGAATAAACCATTACCATCTTCTAATCTAACCAAATTAGACAACCAATTCCAGATTCCCAGCTTTAAGGGTCTCTTTCTTGGAATCACTTCTGTAGCATATACTTTCTATTTTGTCTCTCTTTGTCCTTGTTTAATTTTTCAATAAAACATTCATTATATACTTGACTACATTATTCTCATATGACTTAACATCTGTGTAGTTGTGTAATTTTTCTCATTATGTTTTCAAATATAAATTTAAATATTCATGTGGTAGCTCTTCGGAAGAGGATTATATATGTGTGTGTGTGTGTGTGTGTGTGTGTGTATACACACATGTATATATATATGTATGTATATATATACACACATGTGTACACACACACACACACACACACACACACACATGAATTGTCCCCTCATATTTGAAGATGACATAGTTGATGAAATTTTAATTCCAGCATTCTTTTTTTGTGATTTTTTAAAAATTAATTCTTATTGGAATGTAGTTGCTTTACAATGTCATGTTAGCATCTAATGCATAGCAAAATGAATCAGCATATTTACACATATGTCCCCTCCCTTTTGGAATTCCTTCCTATCCAGTCACCACAGAGCATTAAGTAGAGTTCCCTGTGCTGTACATTATGTTCTCATTGGTTGTATTTTTAAAATACATAAAATATTGCATTTTATTTCTATTAAGCAGTCTTATGGCTAGGTCAATTCTTGTCACAGTCTTGTCACAGCATGATACCCCTGGGAACATCAGCCCTGTTGTCTAAAATTGTGAATAGGGAAACAGTTGCAGGCAAGGCCCTGACTTTTACATATCTCTTCTAGTTTATGTAAAAATGATTGCCCAATTTAAAAGACAGCTCCATTACTCAGGAAGTTCACAAAGATCACTTTTAGTTACTTCCTTGTCCAGCTTCCCCAAAGGGCAATTCCATTCATGGGACTGGAGATATACTGAATTCGTGGTGACTTAGAAGGAAAGGAGCAAGTGAGTTGAATGTCCACAGATGTGTGGTTAGTTTCAACCACATCTCTTCTGATAATGACTTATGAACACATAGACCAAGTTTCAAACATTGTGAAAGACAAAGAAGGTAATAATTATCGTGGGGAACCAGAGAGAAATAAGAGGTCAATGGAAGCAATTCACAACATTCTATTCAATGCATATTCAGTACTCATTGCAACACTGATGCATATTTTTAAGTTACCTTTTTCCAACCTAAGAGATTCTTTTCTGAACATTTTTGTACTTAAGCTTTCACATAAGAGCAATTATAGGGTATATATCTAGAAATGGAGTTCTGGTGTCATATGTAAGGGCATCTTTAAATTTCTCAGACATTAGCTAAATGTAACCTGAAGTACTGTAAAATATTTCTGTTTATGTGCCCGCAGTGTGTGAGAGCTCTCTTTACATCTCTGTACAAATGCAGTATTTCACATTATTTTACACTAATACTGTGGGTGTGTGATGTATCAGTACTCTTGTTGTTCAGTGGCTCAGTCGTGCCCGACCCTTTGCGACCCCATGGGCACGTCAGCCCTCCCTGTCCTTCACCATCTCCCAGAGCTTGCTCAGACTCATGTTCATTGAGTCAGTGATGCCATCCAAACATCACATCCTCTGTTGTGCCCCTCTCCTACCTTCAATCTTTTCCAGTGTCAGGGTCTTTTCTAATAAATTATCTCTTCAGATCAAGTGGCCAAAGTATTGGAGTTTCAGCTTCAGCATCAGTCCTTCAAATGAACATCCAGGACTGATCTCCTTTAGGATGGACTGGTTGGATCTCCTTGCAGTCCAAGGGACTCTCAAGAGTCTTCTCCAACACCACAGTTCAAAAGCATCAATTCTTTGGCACTCTACGTTAAAAATTAGTACTTTAATCTATTTTATATCAGTATTATATGTATATAATGGTATCATATAATCTTTTAATTTGAATATTCCTGATCATTATAATTTTACTTGTTTTCTATTTTGGTTATTCTTCTGCAGATTAGTTTCCACAAAGCTTTTAATCAATTATGCTATTGGTCTTTTCACTTTTTTTGCGTGTACGTGTTTAATGTGTATCTTTGAGACTGACATTGGTGATTTATGCACATTGCATATTTGTCATAGTATTTAAAGTCAATTTTTAAAAATAAATTATTTTCTTGTGTGTGTGTGCTTAGTCCCTCAGCCATGTCTGACTCTTTGCGACCCCAGGGACTGTAGCCCACCAGGCTCCCTTGTCCATGGGATTTCTCAGGCAAGAATACTGGAGTGGTTTTCCATGCCCTCATCCAGGGATCTCTCCAACCCAGGTATCAAACCCAGGTCTTCTGCACTGCAGGCAGATTCTTTATCATCTGGGCCACCAGGGAAGCCAGTGCCATTTTATATTTTAAATGTACAGTAGGTCAAATGATTCCCCCTTTATACTTCTCTCTTATTCACTGGAATTATGTTTATTTTAGAGATTATTTAGGAAAAATAAATTCTATTATAATATTCTTACTGTACCACTTATCCTCCTTATTTTTGCTAAAGCACATTTTTTTCCCTGACTTTAATGCTACTTTTGAGTTATTTCAAAAGTGGTATTTTAATGTTTTATGTTTATGTGTTATATTATTCTTATGTTTTTTTTATTTCCTTATCTTTTTCCCAGTTTTTATATCCAGTGTTTATAGAGAAATAACTTGGCATGCTTATTTACTTATTTAATAGATCTTTTTGTTCCTTAACACAAGCTTTATCATTTTGGTGATGCTAAGTGGCATGTGGGATATTAGTTACCCAACCAGAGATCAAATCTGTGCCCCTTCAATGGAAGCTCAGAGACCTAACCACTGGATATCCAGGGAGATCCCTAACCCTGTATATATATTTTTTAATTAATTAAATTTTTAATGAAGGATAATCACTTTACAGAATTTTGTTGGTTTCTGCCAAACATCACAGGAATCATCTATAGGTATACATATGTCCCCTCCCTTTTTAACCTCCCTCCCATCTCCCTCCTCACCCCACCCCTCTGGGTTGATACAGAGCCCCTGTTTGAGTTCCCTGAGCCCCACAGCAAATTCCCATTGGCTGTTTTACATATGGTTATGTAAGTTTCCTTGTTACTCTTTCCATATATCCCATCCTCTCCCTCAATCCCTTCCCCCATGTCCATAAGTCTGTCCTCTATGTCTGTGTCTCTATTGCTGCCCTACAAATAATTTCATCAGTACCATCTTTCTAGATTCCATATATATGTGTTAGTATATGATATTTATCTTTCTCTTTCTAACTTACTTCACTCTGTGTAATAGGCTCTAGGTTCATCCACCTCATTAGAACTGGTTCCAATGTGTTCATTTTTATGGCTGAGTAAATGGCAACCCACTCCCGTGTTCTTGCCTGGAGAATCCCAGGGACAGCAGAACCTGGTGGGCTGCCATCTATGGGGTCACACAGAGTTGGACATTACTGAAGCGACTTAGCTTAGCAATATTCCATTGTGTATATGTGCCACAGCTTCTTTATCCATTCATCTGTCAATGGACATCTAGGTTGCTTCCATGTTCTAGCTTGTAAATAGTGCTGCAATAAGCAGTGGGATACATGTGTCTTTTTCAATTTCTCTAACCTGGAATGTTTTTAATAAACTTCATTTGTGGTAAATAATAACTATAAAATAATTAATAAAACTTATTCAGAGTTTCTTTTCACAGTATTTCATTAATTTTGATGTAATATATTCATATAAGTATTGAAGCATAGTTAGAAAATGAACATTTACCAGTAATTTCAAGAACTACAAAAATATCATTAGTATTGAATCTACGTGTCTGTTCTAGTATAATTTAATTTCACCTTATTTTGTTTCATAGTTTATTGCTCTTTTAAATGTAAGTTATGCTTTCAGGTATAATTTGAACATCTTGTCAGACATTTCAAGACTTTGAAAGGTTGCTCTTTAAAGATTAATTTTATTAGAAATAAATTTTTAGTTTTCATATTTATTGGGATTTTCAACATTGCATTTCTTAATGTTTTGTTTTTAATTTTTACTGAGAGTTAATTTTCAGCAAAAGGCTGACATTTCCTACTCTAGGGGATCTTCCCAATTCAGGGAGATATGTTTAGTAGTAGTTAATTTTCCCCCCTTTAATTTACTGATAGAAGTGAAATACTGACTTCAAGCATTAAGTTAACCTCAGGTCCCCATAATTATAACAAGTAAATTAGGGCACCAACCTAGAAAGAGCAATATTCATGTGACAGAAAAATTCCCTGTTCTCAGAGATTTATCTCATATATGAACCCAACTGTCTTTTTGAGTTTTCTTCATATTTATAGTTGCTTTGATTTTAAAGCAAAAGGCAAAAACAAAGCTTGAAATGACTTGTTATACTGTCCTTGTTGTTTAGGCTGAGTTTCAATGTTGCTTCAGAATGAGATAGAAATAGCAATTTTCACTTAATGGAAAGAAGTGCAATATATCTTGACAATATAATAGGTAACTGAAACTGCATACAAAGTCATTCTATGTCATACTGCCTTCAAATTTATGATTCTGAGGAACCATTGAGAATTTTTTATATAGGATCAATAGCATTTTAATCTATGCTGATTTGATTATTTAAATTAAAAGGTTTTATGTTTTCTAGTTTTGTGGATAACTGTCTCAATAATAATATTTGTATAATCATATGTACTGCTGCTGCTGCTAAATCACTCCAGTCATGTCCGACTCTGTGCGATCCCATAGACGGCAGCCCACCAGGCTCCCCTGTCCCTGGGATTCTCCAGGCAAAAACACTGGAGTGGGTTGCCATTTCCTTCTCCAGTGCCTGAAAGTGAAAATTGAAAGTGAAGTCTCTCAGTCGTGTCCGACTCTGTGCGACCCCATGGACTGCAGACTACCATGCTCCTCCATCCATGGGATTTTCCAGGGAAGAGTACTGGAGTGGGGTGCCATTGACTTCTCCGAATCATATATACTAGTATGTATATTATATCAGTAACTTCATTTTTTAGTTTGACTTATTTCTGTTCCAAATATTTCATTTATTTTTTCTTCCTGTGGAAAGTTACAGTAAGTGACATAAAAATAAATTTATTCATATTTACAAAACGCTTTATAGAAACCACAAAACTGGTGCCTATCACTTTGGCCTATACAGATACTACTGGAGACTGAAATGCTATGAGAAACTGACATCCTTGGGGAAGGCTTTACTTATGTTTTTAGCTATCATTAGTGTTTATTTTATAAGTGTATTCAACTGTTCATGAATTCTAATGTTTGCTTAACTTAACAGTAAGAACTACCTAGTCAAATACCTTACCTTATGACTAAGAAAAAGAAGGAGGAGACTTGTGACATTTACAGCAAGTTGGAATGCATTATTGATACAATAAAAATTTATAAGTAAATTGATATAGTTCTTTGACATTATGCATTGTAAAACTACATTTAAGCATAAAATGTAAATCTCCTACATTAACAGTTAAAAGTAACATTTAAATTTAAGAACTGAGTTATAATTTTTTAACGTGATTGTTTCTTACATAATACAGTGCCCTGCAATTGGATTAATTCCATCAGCTAATTCAATTTTAAAGAAATGTAATTTAGCAATGGACTGGAATATATAGTGGCTGCTTCCATGTAATATTCTGCTTGAACGTGTGCTCAGTCATGTTTGATTCTTTGTGACTGCAACCCACCAAGCTCCTCTGTCCATGGAAGTTTCCAGCAAGAACACTGGAGTAAGTTGCCATTTTCTCCTCCAGGGGATCTTCCTGACCTGGGGATGGAACCCTAGTCTCCTGCATTGGGGGGCAGATTCTTTACTACTGACCCACCTGGGAACTTCAGTGTACTATTTTACTAAGGTGTTTAAATGTCTCTGGGAGGAAAACCTACTTTATCAAAATGATAGCTTGATGGTACATAAATTTCTTTACTCTTTGTCTGTAATGTCAGTTATACTGACTTTGCTATTAACATAAATTTTCATTGCTTACAACTGTGTTGGTCTATGCAAAGCAAATTACATACTCTTCTTATCCTAAACTAATGTCAGTCATGGCTTCCTGAATAACAACTTTTAACTTTGATAGGGAAATTAGGTAAGACAGCAATGCAGATTTCCCTTACCAAGCAATAAATAATAGCCTGTTTTATTTTGGCTAGGCTATGATATTTCAGAAAGCAAAAGCTTAAAAACATCCCATAAAATGGTTATTTTCTGCATCATGTAGATGTTCTGGAATAAAGGTTTTACACATATTGGAAGATGGGATGTAAAAAAAAAGTTTCACTTGAAGGTGGAAGATTAACTATATTAATTTAGTTCTACAAAATTGTTTCTTAAATGTGAATGAGTGTTCTCCAATTTTTACATTTCTTTCTATGAAAATGAGATTTCTTGTCTTAAAATCTTCAGCTTTTTGATAAGTGCCTTATTCCTTTTCAGAGAATTACTGTGGCTTGCATTATTTCTCAATCAGGACTCTTGGTGTCTCTTTCATCTGGACTGGTGTGAGTCCTGATCTTTTATAATGTCTGCATAGACACAGGAATCATACAGAAAAATATACTCCAGCTAGTTTTGTAAAAAAACACAAGCACAAAGGCTGGAGAGGGTGTGGAAAAAAGGGAACCCTCTTACACTGTTGGTGGGAATGAAAACTAGTGCAGCCGCTATGGAGAACAGTGTGGAGATTTCTTAAAAAACGAAATAGAACTGCCATATGACCCAGCAATCCCACTCCTGGGCATACACACCGAGGAAACCAGATCTGAAAGAGACACGTGCACCCCAATGTTCATCACAGCACTGTTTATCATAGCCAGGACATGGAAGCAACCTAGATGCCCATCAGCAGACGAATGGAAAAGGAAGCTGTGGTACATATACACCATGGAATATTACTCAGCCATTAAAAAGAATTCATTTGAATCAGTTCTGATGAGATGGATGAAACTGAAGCCCATTATACAGAGCCAGAAAGATAAAGACCATTACAGTATACTAACACATATATATGGAATTTAGAAAGATGGTAATGATAACCCTATATGCAAAACAGAAAAAGAGACACAGATGTATAGAACAGACTTTTGGACTCTGTGGGAGAAGGCGAGGGTGGGATGTTTCAAGAGAACAACATTGAAACATGTACATTATCTAGGGTGAAACAGATCACGAGCCCAGGTTGGATGCATGAGACAAGTGCTCAGGCCTGGTGCACTGGGAAGACCCAGAGGGATCGGGTAGAGAGGGAGATGGGAGGGGGGATTGGGATAGGGAATACATGTAAATCCATGGCTAATTCATGTCAATGTATGACAAAAACCACTACAATATGGTAAAGTAATTAGCCTCCAACTAATAAAAATAAATGAAAAAAATAAAATAAAATATTCTATTTTCCAAAAAAAAAAAAAACAAGTGATATTCTGTTCTTCTTCTTGACTACATTTTTTCTTATATGAGAACATTTTGGTTTATATTCTGATCAACATAAGTGCTATTTATTGTGTGTTATCAGTATTTTATTTTTTACCATAAAAATGCATTAATTGTACTTACAAAGTTACTTTTTTGTGTATTTTTTGTATTGAAACCTAATTCTGTAGTGTTTTTTTATTTTCCTTTGTGTACAGGAATAATAATTGTATTTACAGTTGTTAGATGTACCAACTATTTTAAATACACACACATAATTTATTCTTCACAAAAATTCTATGAACCAGATGTTATTATGTCTCAGATTAGGAAGACAAAGTAGGAAAAGTATAAGTAGTCATTCCTAGGATACAGACCAAGTTAATGGTAAATTAAGGATTCATACTCAAGCAGTCTAATTTCAGAGTTCATAGATTTAAATTTATTTTATATCTCATGTAGCATTTTTGCTACTTTCTTCTTTAAAATTGTATATAACATAAAATAAACAGTAATTTTCCCAAACAACTGATGGTGTACTTATTTTCTATTAAAAGAATCAAAATAAAGTGATTTTCAGAATATAAAGCAAATTCAAAGAAGGACATTAAATATGGATTTTTTATTGTTCAGCTGCTCAATCATGTCTAACTCTTTCTGATCCTATGGACTACAGCACACCAGGCTTCCCTATCCATCACCAACTCGCAGAATTTGCTCAAACTCTTGTCAATTGAATCGATGATGTCATCCAACCATGTCATTTTCTGTCATCCCTTCTCCTCTTGCCTTCAATATCTTCGAGCTTCAGAGTCTTTTCTAATAAGTCAGGTTTTCGCATCAAGTGACCAAATTATTGAACCTTCAACATCAGCATCAGTCCTTGCAATGAATATTCAGATTTGCTTGATTTCTTTGCAGTCCGAGGGACTCTCAAGAGTAAGCTCCAACACCACAGTACAAAAGCATCAATTCTTTGGTGCTCAGCTATCTTTACGGGCCAACTCTCATGTCTGTACATGACTACTGGGAAAATCATAACTTTGACTAGATGGACTTTGTTGGCAAGGTAATGTCTCTGCTTTTTAATATGCTGTCTAGGTTTGTCATAGCTTTTCTTCCAAAGAGCAAATGTCTTCTAATTTCATGGCTGCAGTGATTTTGCAGCCCAAGAAAATAAAGTTATGTCACCGTTTCCCCACTGTTTCCCTATCTATTTGCCATGAAGTGATGGGATCAGCTACCATGATCTTAGTTTTTAGAATGTTGAGCTTTAAGCCAACTTTCTTACTCTCCTCTTTCACATTCATCAAGAGGCTCTTTAGTTCTTCTACCCTTTCTGCCATAACTATAGTGTCATCTGCATATCTGAGGTTATTGATATTTCTCCCAGCAACTAGCTTGTGTTTCATCCAGCCTGGCATTTTGCATGGTGTACTCTGCATATAAGTTAAGTAAGCAAGTTGACAATGTATAGCCTTGATGCACTCCTTTCCCAATTTGGAACCTGTCCATGGTTCCATGTCTGGCTCTAAATGTTGTTTCTTGACCTGCATTCACTTTTCTCAGGAGGCAGGTAAGGTGGTCTGGTATTCCCATCTCTTGAAGAATTTTCCAGTTTTTTGTGATCCACACAGTTAAAGCCTTTAGTGTAGTCAATGAAGCTGAAGTAGGGATTTCCCTGGAATTCTCTTGCTTTTTTGGTGATCCAACAGATGTTGGCAGTTTGATCTCCAGTTCCTCTGTCTTTTCTAAATCCAGATTGAACATATGGAAGCTCCTAGTTCATGTACTGTTGAAGCCTCACTTGGAGAATTCTGATCTTTACTTGGCTAGCATGTGAAATGAGGGCAATTATGTGGTAATTTGAACACGGCACTGCCTTTCTTTGGGATTAGAATGAAAATTGACTTTTTCCAGTCCTGTGGTCTCTGCTGAGTTTTCCAAATTTGCTAGTATTTCGAGTGCAGTGCTTTAGCAGCATCATCTCTTAGGATTTGAAAAAGGTTAGTTGGAATTCCATCACCTCCACTAGCTTTGTTTGTAGTGATGCTTCCTAAGGCCCACTTGACTTTGCACTCCAGAATATCTAGCTCTATGTGAGTGATCTTACCATTGTGGTTATCTGGGTTATTAAGATCTTTTCTGTATAGTTCTGTGTATTCTTGCCACCTCTTCTTAATATCTTCTGCTTCTGTTAGGTCCATACCATTTCTGTCCCTTATCATGCCCATCTTTGCATGAAACGTTCCCTTTGTATCTCTGATTTTCTTGACGAGATCTCCAGTCATTCCCATTCTATTCTTTTTGTCTATTTCTTTTCATTGTTCAGATGTGATGACTTTTAGGAATCTTTTTTTTTTTTTTAATTTTATTAACTGTATTTTATGTACCTTAGCCTTATGGCAGAAAGTGAAGAAGAACTAAAGAGCCTCTTGATGAAAGTGAAAGAGGAGATTGAAAAAGTTGCCTTAAAGCTCAACATTCAGAAAACTAAGATCATGGCATTTGGTCGCTTACTTCACGGCAAATAGATGGGGAAATAATGGAAATAATGAGCGACTGTATTTTAGGGGGCTCCAAAATCACTGCAGAAGGTGACTGCCATGAAATTAAAAGACACTTGCTCCTTGGAAGAAAAGTTATGACCAACCTAGACAGCATATTATAAAGCAGAGACATTACTTTACCAACTAAGGTCCATCTAGTCAAAGCTATAGATTTTCCAGTAGTCATGTGTGCATGTGAGAATTGGACCATAAAGAAAGCTGAGCACTGAAGAATTGATATTTTTGAACTGTGGTGTTGGAGAAAACTCTTGAAAGTCCCTTGGACTGCAAAGAGTTCCAACCAGTCAATCCTAAAGGAAATCAGTCCTGAATATTCATTGTGAGGACTGATGCTGAAGCTGAAACTCCAATACTGTGGCCACCTGATTTGAAGTACTTACTCATTGGAAGATACTCAGATGTTGGGAAAGATTGAAGGTAGGAGGAGAAAGGGATGACAGGGGATGAGATGGTTGGATGGAGTCACCAACTTGATGGTTGTGAGTTTGAGTAAGCTCAGGGAGTTGGTGATGGACAGAGAAACCTCACATGCTGCAGTCTGTGGGGTAGCAAAGAGTCAGACACAACTGAGGAACTGAATTGAACTGTATTTCATGTGCATGTAATAACCACTTTTATAAAAATATATTAAACAAATAAGAGACATGCATTTGAAACCTATCAGCAAGTCACACGATTAACAATAAAAAATGTTAATAATAAAGTTCACAGAACTCCTTATTAATTTTAACTACAAGAGAGAAGAATGAGGGAATTGACTTCTTCATTAATATACTAACTAAAATTTATGAACTAAACTCCTGCTTCTGGCAATAATCAAGTAAAATGTCCAGACTTATTTTCAACTATTCCTGGGTTGGGAAGATCCTCCAGAGAAGGAAATGGCAACCCACTCCAGTATTCTTCTCTGGAGAATCCAATGGACATGGTGAGAGGGTAACAGGCAGGAAGGCCAGGGGTTCTCCAAACGGAGGAAATAGGCTGCAAGTGCCAGACATTTTTATCTCTCTTAAGCGGCAGGAGGAAACAAACTAGTGACATTTTTTTTCTTCTTTATACAAATTTGAAAGGAGGTTTCTCTTAAAATGCTGTGTTGCCATGACACCTGGTTTCACCTGAAGCTAACTATTCTCAAATCTTGAGTTAACCAATACATATTTTTTTCTTATAGAAATGTTTGTTTTAAGATATGTTAATTTACCCCAGACTCTGTAAGTTCCGCTAAATGTCCCAACCTACTTACTCAGATATTGTTTCCCTAATCCATGTAAATGAAACTATTGTTTGGTACTCTGCCCATCTACAAGATTCAAGTCAATCTTTTATGGCTGGGGATGAATTATCTGGTGCCATTCTAAATTTTAAGACATTCCTTTATTTTCATTAACAGACTGTGAGTGACTATATAACATACAGCTAAAGACTAGAAGGGGGTACTCTTTCTGCCCCCTTCTGATGCTTATGTCAGAAGCTTTCTCTATCTACTTTATACATTAATAAAACTTTATTACACAAAAGCTCTGAGATATTCAGCCTGGTATCTGGCCCTGGATTGAATTCGTCTCCTCTGGAGGCCAAGAATCCCGGCGTCTTATCATTCAGCAACAACCTTTCAATGGGAGCCTGGCAAGCTACAATCTATGTGGTTTCAAGAGTTGGACATGACTGAGCAACTAAGCATGCAACCTCAACCATGAACAATTAGAGAAAAGGGGAAACCCCCAAACAAAAATAGACTGTAGATAATTGATAGCAGAAGACCATGATCATCCAAAGTGAAAAAATAAGTAACATGAGAAATAAAACTGCCTAGAGACATATTACAGTGCATAGACAGAGATCCCAGGTAGAGCTCAGCAATATCACTGAGCTAAGCAAATAGGTAAAGTATCCACATGCAATGCAGGAGATGCAAGAGGCGTGGGTTCAATCCATGGGTCTGCAAGATCTACTGGAAAAGGGCATCACAACCCACTCTAATTTTCTTAACTGGAAAACCACATGGACAGAGGAACCTGGCTATCTATGGTCCATAGGGTTTCAAAGAGTTAGACATGACTGAAGTGACTGAGCACAGACAAGAAGCATATAGAGATTGAACTTGAGGTGCACTGAGGTAGTTTTAAGTTGCAAGGCATATAAGAGGAACCTGTGTAGAAAAAAAGCACCAAAACTCTGCATAGCAATTGCTCTGTCTTCCCAGAATACTTGATTGCATATGTGTACAATGAAAGTTTATGAGACTAGGAAAAAATGATAGGGTGATGGTATAAGCTAGAAAATTCTCAGATATTACATGAGGTGCTGCATGCTCAGTCATGCATATGTGTGTGTGTGTGTGTGTATTATGTAAACAAGGGAATCAAATACTCAGGAGTGATATATACCCATAAAATAATGAGATTAGTGAAACTTGAATGTCTAAGTTTTAGCCCTTTGCCCAGTTACTTTGCCAAAAGCATAGGTATTAATTGAACCAAGTATAAAAAGTGTGTGGAGATCAGCCAGATAATTTATTAACTCTTAAATTGAGCCATCAGTCTGTTCAAAGGCTAATTAGGCTAATCTTAGAATGTATCAACTCCATAATTACTCAGACTAACTATATTAATCATCTAAAATATGTTCTTGAGAAACTGATAATGTCTAACCTTGTGGTTTTGCAATGACCTTAGTTCAATTAGAAAATGAAATCCATGTATGATTCACTGAATCAGACAGAATAGGACTTCTTAAAGCACATGTATAGATAAAGCACATGCATAGGCTTTTTAAAGCACGTGTAGACCAAAAACTGTTGAGATGAAATGAGTTTTAAAATATTTAATCATCAAGGTCTTGACCCAAATAAACAGTATTAGATATATCTACATTACAAGGTAGTGAATGATGAGGTTATTACTTGGAGATTTTTTTCTTCAGAACTCTATGTATATCAATGTGTGCACATGTGCATATGTGTGTGTGTATACATGTGCATCTTAGAAGTTACATATGTATGAAGATAAACATTTTTATCAGCAACATGTATTAAATTCAGATGAATTCAATGCATTTACCTAAAGGGCCTGTTATACTCCAGACATTAATACTATTGTTGTTCAGTTGCTGTCATGTCCCACTCCTTTGCAACCCCATGGACTGTACCTGCCAAGCTTCTCTGTCCATGGGATTCCCTAGGAAGTAATACTGGAGTGGGTTGCCATTTTTCCCCTCCAGGGGATCTTTGTGACTCAGGGATCAAACCACATCTCCTGACTCAGCAAGTGTTTTCTTTACCTCTGACCCTCCAGGGAAGTCTGGCATTAATATTAGATGCTGGGAAACTATGGGTGAAAAAGCTGCAGCTGCTTGAGGAAGCAATAGAAAACTACATAATAATAAGATGCAAAATAATTTAAACATCCTATTTCTACTCACATGTACAACCAACATTCACTAAGAGTCAGAGAATATTCAACACCAAGCTGAAGCTTAATGTCTACAGGCAGCAGTCAGACAGGAAGACTGCAGCAGACTGGGAGCCCAGGGGCACCAGCTGAAACCACTGTGCCACCTAAGTCACATGGGTCAGCAGATCTAATGGTGCTCGAAGCATTACTGGCAGACAGAGAGGTTGTTCAGTGCCACTGGCAGGTCCCTATAGGTGAATCACATCCCCCACCCTTAGGGTTTTGGAGCAAAGTCCAGACATCATGTACGGAAAATGAGTGCACTTTTGAACATAGCTTTTGGCTGGTTTCTATGTGTCCATAAAGACTAAAGCTTAGTAATCATGGGCCACCGAGTTACCATGCATCTTGAGCTGTACATCATGAGGCAAGGTTTTCTGACCTACCAAGGCACAAAGTCAGGCATGGGTAACAGTGCTCCATTATCAAATGGAAGTGGGGGTGAAAGAGACAGGGCTTGAGCAGGGCTGAGGGAAAAGTAGCCTGTGAAGGAAGTAGCTCAAATGTCCATGGCTCCTACTCATATATCACATTCTTGAGCCCAATAAAGACAGTACTGCATGACATAAAAAGACCACCCAAAGCAGACAGCTGTGGCCATCTAGTTTCTGTCTGGGGGTACCTCTAAAGGACAGGAGTGAATGGAGACTCGCCAAGGATACTCATAACAGAGCATGGCCAAGTGCAGACCTCAACACAGCCATACCTGTGAGCTATTACTCTGCACCCTGTCACCAGGCAACAAGTCCTGTTCAGCTATTTGCAATGGGCTCCTCCCCCAAGGAAGCAATTGTCAATGAGTGACCATTAGTGGGGACGTTCAGCCAAAGTCAGTGGAGCAGGGATCGTAAGGTGAACAGTGAGGTAAGAGTCGATCCCGGTCTTCCCCCCAGGGTGCTCCAGTTCATCTAGCCTCAGACCAGTGGGTGTTCTGGTGGTCCAGGGGACATGAGGGGGGCTGTGTCCTCCTGACCTCCAGAGTCCTTACTGTGGCCCCTACTGGCCGGGCCCAGGACTTGAGGAGGCAGTGACCCTCTCCCCACCTCCACCACCTCCTGGCAGCCCCATTTGCCTGGGATGCCATCTGCAGTACCTGTTCCCATTCCCCACACCTTATAGTCAGATATGACTGAGCAACTTCACTTTCACTTTTCACTTTCATGCATTGGAGAAAGAACCTGCAACCCACTCCAGTGTTCTTGCCTGGAGAATCCCAGGGATGGCAGAGCCTGGTGGGCTGCAGTCTATGTGATCGCACAGAGTTGGACATGACTGAAGTGATTTAGCAGCAGCAGAGGAGCCTGAGGGCCAGTTGGGTTGGGCTCCTGGCTCTCTCAGTGATGATGGCTGAGCAGGGTCTGAGGACCTGACCCTGAGGGCACTCCAGCTGAGCTCTGACTCAGCCAGGACTGGACCCTGGAGGGTAAGTCATGCCTCAGGACCTGCCCTTTCTTGTCATAACAGAGACAAACACTCATGAGATATTTACAGGAACAGTTACCTGACCATGACCTGACCCCAGAACAAAGGCTCTGACACCAAGATGTTTAAACAACTCACCACGTCCCTGCCTCACCTTCCTAGGAAAGGGCTTCACTGAGAGCTTTCAGGGAGTTTGGGGTTTTTAAGGCATGAGCCCCTCCTCTCCTTGCAGGGCCCTCAGTACACATATCTGGGCTCCACACTCTGACCTTTCGTTCTTGTTTAGCCTCCCTGTGTGTTGGGCACACAGACTTGTTTTTCAGTGAAAGACAGATCTTCAGTCAGGGTAATTGTTTATTTTTGCCTAGAAGGACTGGTGCCAAATGACCAGCTCGATACCAATTGATGAAATGTGGCCAGTGGTTTGGTAGAATGATCAGTAGCACAACTGTAAGATTCATGAAAAAAATGAGTCTTGAAGATAGCATGTAGATAGATGTCTTTGGAAACAGGATAGGAAGATATTTGTGTTCCATATGGATTAGTAAAAAAGAAAAAGAGAGAGAGACAGAGGGACTTTAGCAATCAAATGACTAAGACGGCCTCTACTACAAATGTCTCTCAGCATTCTGCTCAGCCACCTCTGTCTTTGCCCAGTGACTCAGAACAAAGAAGCCCTGGTGACAAGGATGGGATCAGCATGAGCTTAGCAATGCTGAATTCTACTCCCAAGGCTGGCCTGGCTATAGACACTGTTGAGTGTCCATATCCTAACAACAGAGATTGACCCTGAGTTATCTGAGGTGATCAGCCAGCTACCTGGTGGCAGGTTGACTGCATTATATCCCATTCTTTATAGAGTTGTGTAACATCTTGCTTTTACTGGAAAATACACTTACTCAGTGGCAAGGGCAATGGCACCCCACTCCAGTACTTTTGCCTGGAAAATCCCATGGATGGAGGAGCCTGGTGGGCTGCAGTCTGTGGGGTCTCTAAGAGTCGGACATGACTGAGCAAGTTCACTTTCACTTTTCAATTTCACTTTTCACTTTCATGCATTGGAGAAGGAAATGGCAACCCACCCAAGTGTTCTTGCCTGGAGAATCCCAGGGACAGGGGAGCCTGGTGGGCTGCTGTCTATGGGGTCGTACAGAATCGGACACGACTGAAGTGACATAGCAGCAGCAGCACACTTACTCAGAAAATGAATTTATTTTCTTGTCCACAGTGCTTCCCCCCAGACTACCGTGACTGCTGTATCCACTCTCATGGTTTCCCACACAGCTTTGCTTCCGAACCAAATCTTCCAGAATTCCCTTTCTAGTGTGTTTCTGCATTGGGTAGGCTACAAGGGCTACACACCTGGGAAATTTCAAGAAGGCTGTGAAATAACTAGTTTATAGTGCACACACACACACCTCCCAATGACTCAGTTACACACTCATCTATGCACTGCTGTGTAGGAATTTTGCAGCTACAATTAAATTGATTTAATTAATCAGCCTTAAGCAGTCAATTTTATTAAAAGATATATTATCCTGGGTGAGCCTGACTTAATTAATTAAAAGGCCTTTAAAAGAGAGTGTGTGTGTGCTCAGTCGCTAAGTTGTGTCTGACTCTTTTGTGACCTCGTGGATGGTAGTTTACCAGGTTCCTCTGTATTTCCCAGGCAAGAATCCTGGAACAGATTGCTATTTCTCTCTCCAGGGGATCTTCCTGACCCAAGGATTGAACCCACATCTCCTGTATTGGTAGGCAGGTTCTTTACCATTGAGCCACCTGGGAAACCCTGTTAAAAGAAGCTAGACCCTTTCTATGTCCAGAGATTCCAGGCTTCAGTTCATGTAGTTCCTGTCATGATTTTTAGTTACTGACTGTATGCCTTGCCAGCTTCCTCTTGTTTAATCAGCCATCACAAATGTGTGAACCAATTGTTGTAATAAATATTGCTTCTTTTATTGAATTTCTCTGCACAAAAGTAATACATGATATTAGAAATTATTTCTAACACCAAAAAAGCATTTTTTATTAATTGCATTTATTTATATTGATTATAACTTTTACAACTGAGGGATCAATGTTGTCACATGATTAAGTAAGCACAAATCTAATTTGTTAGGATTCACTCTTCCTGTTGTACAAGTCTATTGGTTTTGACAAATGCATCATGCCATGTATCCACCATTGTAATATTGTATGGATAGTTTTAGGACCCTAAAGACCCCTAGGCTCCACTAATTCATCCCTCTTTCCCTCACCTTCCACCAAACTCTTCCACCAAACTTCTGGCAAGTCCTGATCTTTTTAACACATGTAGAGCTTTGCCTTTTCCAGAATGTCACATGGGTGAAAGCATCCATTTATTCAGGCTTTTGAGAATGACTTCTTTCACTTAGTAATATCTCTTTAAATCTTCTCTATTTTCTTCAAGACTCAGTAATTCATTTCTTTTTATTGTTAAACAATAATCTATTGTATGGATGTATCACAGATTTTTCGCTTATTGCAGGACAACTTGATTACTTCCAATTATTGGCAATTATGAATAAAGTTGCTCTAAACATTTGTGTGAAGGCTTCCATGTTTTCAATGCATTTGGATAATTAGGAATGCAGTTGCTACATTGTATGGTAGGTAACCTATATTTGACTTCATAATAAATCTACAAAGTACTTGTATCATTTTGAATTCCAATAGCAGTTAATGAATTGAATTCCTGTAGCTCTATATCTTCACCAATATTTGGTGTTTTCTGATTTTTGGAGTTTATCCATTCTGATAACTGCATAGTAGTATCTCCTTTTAACAGAAATTAATTTTTTCATTATTTCTTACTTTACTTTAGATCTTATTTTTGTATCTATTTATTTAGTAGTGTAGCTATAGTCTAGTACCTGAAAACTTTAATCCTGGAATGGGGTTTCTTAGATTCAAATTCCAATTCTACCTTTTACTCCTTGGGTGACATAGTCTAAGCACTTAACATGTGTTTCAGTAACATTACAGGCTTACCCAGTAAAGGGCTCAGATGATAAAGAATCCACCTGTAATGCAGGATTGGTTTGGTCCCTGTGTTTGAAATATCTCCTGGAGAAGGGAATGGCAACCCCCTCCAGTATTTTGCTTTGGAGAATTCCATGAACAGAGGTTTCAGTGCTTGGAGTCACAAAGAGTTGGACAGAACTGAGTGACTTTCACTTTTCTCAGTAGCCTTACAGATAAGATCTACCTCATGTAGTTGTTATGGTAATTAAGCTTAGATTATTATGGAACACATAAATAACAGTGAGTATCTGGCCTACACTAAGTTCTTTTATTCTTTAATTGTATAAAATAACTTCATTTTTTATCAATAGGAAGCAAATTAGAATGTAAATAATTCCAAATACTGATAGAGTAATGGTAATTATTTTAGGTTTAAATTAACTTTTAGGGAAACTCATTCACATAATAATAGCATTCCTCCATTTCTGCATCATTATTATACTCAGCTATCAGTACAGTGTTTAAATTGTTGATTCAGTACCTTTATAGTTGTAGGTCTTTGACAAACTTTTAATTTTTAGAAAGGCAGCCTAAAAAATTTTTATTCTTAATTATTTATATTTTTTAATGGGAGGGAGAAGGATACATTTTAACCAGTGCTAATTTGTAATTCTGTTTGGTAATGACTGACTGGATGAAACTCAGTTTAGTATATTAAATGAAATTGCAAAGTTCAAGATTTTGATCCTACATTTATTGTTAACAATTCAATAAACTGAATTCTTAAAATTTCAGTTCTCTCTAGAAGATGCCATAGCTAACCATCTTAATTTCAATATATAAGCAGACTGTTATTGGTACTCTGATTCATCTACCACATCTGAGTAGCTTGTGGCCTGACCCTAGGAGGGCACAAAGTTCAGAAATGTAATTATTACAAACAGTGTGTCTTCTGTTTTAATTTTCTAATGGACAACAAGTCACTTATACAAGGAACTGACTTAAGTCTCATGGCCTTGAAAAATGTTGCCACCTCAGTTTAAATTAAGGATGTAACAGCTTTGGCCATGTTGGGAGCACTGTCAATAGTATATGTCCTAAATTTGGCCATTTTCATAACATTGTTAAGACTTATAGGACTTCCTTGGTGGTCCAATGGTTAGGGTGCTGAACTTTCACTGCCCAGGCCCAGGGTTCAGTCCCTGGTTGGGAAACTAAGATCCCACAAGCCACAAGGTGTGAAAAAAACAAAACAAACAAACAAACAAACAAAAAACCTCACCTCCCTCCAAAAATATTATTAAACTCCAAAACTAAGCTATTCTTGACATGGGCATGATGTTTAAGAGCTTTGTTATCACATCAAAATTTTCACTGACACCACCAAATGATAGAGCTAATTGTATTTTAATAGATATGTATTAAATATATATATATACACACATATATTAGAAATGGCTTAACTTTTTCATAGAATTTGTCCTGTGAATTGTCAGCCTTATCATGATACTGAGTAATGCTGTTTGTCTTCAAAAATGTTATTGTGGTTATGGAGTGTGGGGCATGATTTTTCTCCTGCATACAAGCATTCAAAAGATAATCCCTTATAAACTCTCTATTCCTAAAAAGACTTAATGAAGATAGGATATTTTAAATCCTACATAATAAAATTTTATAGCATAATTATTTATTATATTTTTAATACTGATGTTTTACAAAGCTGGGGAATTTCCAACTATACTGAGAAATGCCACTGGAAAAAAATAAATGAAAAAATAATAAAATAAAAGTCCCTGTACTACTCTGTGCTCTTATCTTGGCAGTGGAAAGCACATTTCTGAGAAAACAGTTAATTTCAACAACTGAAATATCTTTAAGACAAATATCTACCTAAAACTTGACTTATCATACAACCATACAAAAATTAGATAGATTACAAAAAAAAAATTTAGAATTTTTTATCTAATTGATCAGAGCCAAAGGGCCAGTGGTTTTTTTTTTTTTTTAATATTGAACTAATATAAAAAATAGTGAAACATACTTTTGTGGTTTGCAAGTCAAAGCCATTCCATTTAAGATTATGTTTATCATATTAAATTTTAAAACCCTAGTTTTCAAACAATATTGAAAACAGACAGATTAAGAAAAATTGGCAACAACTTTTTGGATATTTTCTTTTTTAAATGATAACAAATGGTATTTTATCAACTTCTTAATAAATTGTATACAATTTAGAAACACTTGCCATGCACAACATTCTTTTTAATTATTATTTTAATTGGAGGCTAATTACTTTACAATACTGTGGTGGTTTTTGCCATATATTCAGAGGAATCAGCCTTGGGTGTACACATGTTCCCCATCCTGAACCTCCCTCCCACCCTCCCATCCTATCCCTCAAGGTCATCCCAGTGCACCAGCCCTGAGCACCTTGTCTCATGCATCGAACCTGGACTGGTGATCTATTTCACATATGATAATATACATGTTTCAATGTTATTCTCTCAAATCACCCCATCTTCACCTTCTCCCACCAAGTCCTAAAGTCTGTTCTTTACATATGTGTCTCTTTTGCTGTCTCGCATATAGGGTCATTGTTACCATCTTTCTAAATTCCATATATATGCCTTAATATATTGTATTGGTGTTTTCTTTCTGACTTACTTCGCTCTGTATAATAGGCTCCAGTTTCATCCATCTCATTCAAACTGATTGAAATGCATTCTTTTTAATAGCTGAGTAATATTCCATTGTGTATATGTACCACAGCTTTCATGTCCATTCATCTGCTGATGGGCATCTAGGTTGATTCCATGTCCTGGCTATTGTAAACAGCACGCACACCATTCTTGAGCATTTTCTAATAATTGTAAATATTCAGATCACTTCACTATATTACACAATGACATTTTCAAAGTTTATTTTCCATAAAGGAGCAACTGTGAAAAAGATAAAACAATATCAATATGCTGTTTTATTGTCCTCCAAAGCAATCTGTGAAACTGAATAATTGCAATTTTGACCTCTCTGTTAAATGATCAATCAGCTGAGACATATTAAAAGCTTTTAATATGACAGACAAAAGAAGATAAAATTGGCCAATGAAATGGCCAGAGATTTATTGACCTTATTTTTTAAACCTTTATTTGTACAATAACAGATATAAATATTTGACATTTTCATTAAATTTATCCAGTAAATACTTATGTTCTTCCAGCAGTCATGTGCAGTTGTGAGAGCTGGACTGTAAAGAAGGCAGAACACCAAAGAATTGATGCCTTGGGACTGTGGTACTGTAGAAGATTCCTGAAAGTCCTTTGGATAGCAAGGAGATCAAAACAGTCAATCTCAAGTGAGATCAACCCTGAATTTTCACTGGAAGCACTGATGCTGAGGCTGAATCTCCAGAATTTTGGTCATCTGATGAAAACAAACAAATCATTGGAAAAGTTCCTGATGCTGAGAAACATTGAGGGCAGAAGGAGATGAGGGTGTCAGAGGATGAAATGGCTGCAGGGCATAACCAATGGAATGAACATGACCTTGGGCAAACTCTGGGAGATGGTGAGGGACAGGGAGGCCTTGTATGCTGCAGTCAGTGGGGTTGCAAAGATTTGGACTTGACTGGATGTTTGAACAACAACAACAACAACAAATATTTAGCAGTTAACATATGTTAGGCACTAGTCATTTGGCATCTAGAAAAATAAAACATAAACACCCCTTAATCTCATGATACAAAATTACTTTGAGAAGATAGATATTTACAGGGAAAAAAGTAAACATATCACATTGTATGTTCAGTCCACTTCAGTCGCTCAGTCATGCACAATTCTTTGTGACCCCATGCACTGCATCACAGCAGACTTCCCTGTACATCATCAAATCCCAGAGCTTGCTCAAACTCATATACATCGCATTGGTGATGCTATCCAACCATCTCATCCTCTGTCACCCCCTTCTCATCCTGCCTTCAATCTTCCCTAGCATCAGGGTATTTTCTAATGAGTCAATTATTTGCATCAAGTGGCCAAAATATTGGAGTTTCAGCTTCAGCATCAGTCCTTCCAATGAACATTCAGGACTGATTTCCTTTAGGCTGGACTGGTTGGATCTCCTTGATGTCCAAGGGACTTTCAAGAGTCTTTTCCAACACCACAGTTCAAAAACATCAATTCTTCAGTGCTCAGCTTTCATTATCGTCCAACTCTCACATCCATACATAACTGCAGGAAAAGCCATAGCTTTGACTAGATGGACCTTTGTCGGCAAAGTAATGTCTCTGCTTTTTAATATGCTGTCTAGGTTGGTCAGAGCTTTTCTTCCAAGGAGCAAGTGTCTTTTAATTTCATGGCTGCAGTCACCATCTTCAGTCACTCTGGAGCCCAATAAAATAAAATCTCTCAGTTTCCACTGCTTACCCACATATATGCCATGAAGTGATGGAACAAGATGCCATGATCTTAACTTTCTGAATGTTGAGTTTCAAGCCCAAATTTTCGTTCTCCTCTTTCACTTTCAATAAGAGGCTCTTTAGTCCTTTGTTTTCTGCCATAAGGATGGTGTCATCTGCATACTTGAGGTTATTGATATTTCTCCTGGCAATCTTCACTCCAGCGTGTGTTTCATCCAGCCTGGCATTTCACATGATTTATTCTGCATATAAGTTAAATAAGCAGGGTAACAATATACAGCCTTGACATACTCCTTTCCCAATTTTGAACCAGTCTGCTGTTCCATGTGCAGTTCTAATTGCTGCTCTGACCTGCATACAGGTTTCTCAGGAGGCAGGTCAGGTGGTCTGATATTCCCATCTCTTGAAGAATTTTCCAATTTGCTGTGATCCACACAGTCAAAGACTTTGGTATAGTCAATAAAGAAGAAGTAGATATTTTTCTGGTATTATCTTGCTTTTTGATGATCCAATAGATGTTGGCAATTTCATCTATTATTTCTCTGCCTGTTCTAAACCAGCTTGACCCTCTGGATGTTGAAGTTCATGGTTCACATACTGTTGAAGCCTGGCTTGGAGAATTTCAAGCTAGCATGTGAAATGAATGCAAATGAATGCAACCGTGAGGTAGTTTGAGCATTCTTTTGCATTGCCTTTCTTAGGGATTGGAATGAAAACTGACCCTTTCCAGTCCTGTGGCCAATGCTGATTTTTCCAAATTTGCTGACATATTGAATGCAACACTTTCACAGTGAGAGGGTAAAAGGCAGGAAGGCTAGGGGTCTCCAAATGGAGGAAATAAGCTGCAAGTGTCAGATGTTTTTTATCTCTCTCATAAGTGGCAAGAGAAAATAAACTACAAGCATCAATTTTTTTCCCTTCTCTAAACAAACTTAAAACAGTTTTTTCTTAAAATTCTGTGTTGCCAAGATGACGCCTGTTTCCACCTGAACTTAACTTTCTTTACTCTTGAGCTAACCAATGCGTTTTTCTTATGGAAATGTTTTTCTTAAGCTATGTTAATGAACTATGTATTTTCCCAAGACTCTGTCTTTCTTAGAGTCAGTTCTACTTAAGACTCAAAACCATTAAAGGCTCAACAAACCAGTATGTTTTACTCATACATTGTTCTAATCTATGTTAATGAAACTATATATTTACTCGGTAACTTGCCTTTCATCAAGATTGCTGTCAATTGTTTTATGGCCTTGGATGACTCACTTGGTGCCACTGTTAACTCAAAATAAATACTGTGGGTGAGGGGCTTGGTGCCACTCTGAGTTTTGAGACATTTCCTTTATCTAATTAACAGTTTGCTGATAGGTATATAACATACTGCTAAAGTCTAGCAGGGGGGCACTCTTTCTGCTCCCTTCATATGTAAATGTCAGAAGCTTCCTCTATCTCTTTTATACTTAAAGAAAACTTCATTACACAAAAGCTCTGAGTGATCAAGCCTTGCCTCTGGCCCTGATTGAATTCCTCTCCTCTGGAGGCAAAGAGTCCGGTATCTTTCATGGCTCAGCAATAACCATTAAACAACATCATCTTTTAGGATTTGAAATAGCTCACCTGGCATTCCATCACTTATGCTAGCTTTGTTCACAGAGATGTTTCATAAGGCCCACTTGACTTCACATGCCAGGATGTCTGGACCCAGATGAGTGACCACACCATCGTGATTATCTGGGTCATGAAGATCTTTTTTGTATAGTTGTTCTGCGTATTCTTGCCACCTCTTCTTAATATCTTCTGCTTCCGTTAGGTTGATATAACTTCTTTCCTTTATCCTGCCCATCTTTGCATGAAATGTTCCCTTGGTATCTCTAATTTTCTTGAAGAAATCTCTAGTCTTTCTCGTTCTATTGTTTTCCTCTATTTCTTTACATTGATCACTGAGGAAGGCTTTCATATCTCTCCTTGCTATTCTTTGGAACTCTGCATTCAAATGGGTATATCTTTCCTTTTCTCCTTTGCCTTTCGTTTCTCTTTTTTTCACAGCTATTTGTAAGACCTTCTCAGACAACCAATTTGCCTTTTGTATTTCTTTTTGTTGGGGACGGTCTTGATCACTGCCTCCTGTACAATATCATGAACCTCCATCCATAGTTCTTCAGGTACCCTTTCTATCAGACCTAATCCCTTGAATCCATTTGTCATTTCCACTGTATAGTCATAAGAGATTTGATTTAGGTCATACCTGAGTGACCTCGTGGTTTTCCCTACTTTCTTCAGTTTAAGTCTGAATTTTGCAATAAGGAGTTCATTATCTGAGCCACCGTCAGCTCCCAGTCTTATTTTTGCTGACTGTATAGAGCTTCTCCATCTTTGGCTGGAAAGAATATAATCAATTTGATTTCAGTATTGACCATCTGGTGATGTCCATGTGTAGAGTGTTCTCTTATGTTGTTGGAAGAGGGATACCCTATGTCCAAGGGCAGAGAAGCTGCAGCAAGGTGTTAGGCACTGGAGTGGGCAGCTGCATGGTGCTGGAGCAACTTTGAGGAGAAATGTCACACCTAAGGGCAAAGGAGAAGTCCCAGCAAGATGGCAGCAGGGGTGAAATCATGTTTAGACTAGAATCCCATACCTGCCATAGATGCTCAGAGGGCTCAAACAAACCTTATGTGCATCAAGACTCAGAGACCCCACAGAGACTGATACAGAACTCTGTTTGAGTGTCTCCTGGGAGGTATGGGTCAGCAGTAGGCTGCTGCAGGGGCAGGGGCTCTGGGTGCAGCAGACCTGGGTGTGGCAAAGGCCCTCTTGGAAGAGGTCACCATTAACCCCACCATAGAGCCACCAGAACATACACAGGACTGGGAAACAGACTCTTGGAGGGAACAAACAAAACCCAGGACCCAGGAGAAAGGAGCAGTGACCTCATAAGCTGTCCTTTTCATTATAGGGGACTGGAATGCAAAAGTAGGAAGTCAAGAGATACCTGGAATAACAGGCAAATTTGGCCTTGGAGTACAGAAGAAAGCAGGGCAAAGGCTAATAAAGTTTTGCCAAGAGAATGCACAGGTCATAGCAAGCACCCTCTTCCAACAAATGTGTAAAGGTGATGGTAAAATGACCAGGAAAAGGAACAGGGAGGTACATATTAAAAGGTTCCTTTTACTATATGTGATGGATAAAATTACTTGAAGGTAAACAGTAATAAGTTGAATATATAATTAAAACAACCACTGAGATAGCAAAACCCAAACTGACGCCAAAAAGTGAAAAAAAAGATAAAGTGGAATTATAAATAGAAAAGAAAACAAAACAAAAACTTTAATTCTAAAGAAGGCAGGAAAGGAGAAAGAGTAAAGCAAAGAGGAAAAGAAAGAAAGAAATAGAAAAACACAAAGATGAATGCATCCTCTATGATTTCATTCATACAAACTTCTAGAAAATACAAACTAGTCGACAGTGACATAAGGCAGGTCACTGATGTCCTGGGCGGGGAAGACAGGGAAGGAAGAGGCAAGAATGAGGATCACCAAGGAGCACAGGAAACTTTGGAGGGTGATGGTATGTTCATATCTTGATTGTGATGTTGGTGTTCTATTCATGTGGATGAACGGCCTTGGCAGTTTTTATAATCACTTTAAGACAACATTGTTGTTGTTGAGTTGCTAACTCGTGTCTGGTCTGACTCTTCTGCAACTCCATGGATTGTAGCCCTCCAAGCTCCTCTGCCCATGGGACTTCCCAGGCAAGAATAGTGGAGTGGATTGCCATTTCCTTCTTGAAGGGCTCTTCCTGACCCAGGGATCAAACCCACATCTCATATTATGTCTTCTGCATTAGCAAGTGGATTCTTTACCCCTAAGCCTCTAGTGAAACCATTAAGCTTGTATAAAACACTGGAAAAGAAAATATCATACATCAATCCTTAATGGTTATAAATCAGAATTTCCCTCTAGAAAATTGTGAATTATGCAGCATATTTAAATGATACTTTTTATTATTATAGTATATCCTAGCTATTTAACAAATACCATACATTAATCAGCTTGTTGTATGATTAATACATATTTCTTGACCTAATAGCACACTTGCAAATAATGTATTATTTTCTTAATATTTAAAAAAAATGGAATTTGTAACTTATGGAGTGAGTTTACAGGATCTTCATTTCACTATCTTGTATTTCATATATATATATATTTTTACAGATTTAGTGTTAGATACAGAATTTTATACTATGTGCATATGATTTTAGATTAATTTTCCTAACCCATTAAGGAAAAGAATTATAGTCAGACTTAAGCAACACTGCTTTGCTTTCATTCTTAAGTACAGTGTCCTATACACATCAGAGATTCATGACTGCCTATGTTTTATCTCACTCTCTTTACTATGTGTCTTATATTTCTAGTGATACCAGAATGTCTGCTGGAGTTTCAGCCACCAATTTCACATTCCAGGCAGCAGAAACAAGGAATAGGAAAGATATCTGCTCTTAAGGATTATAAGCCATCTGTATATTATTTCTTTGGTCAGAATATACCCACAGGGTGAAATGAGAGCCTGAAAAATGTAGTGCTTTATTTGGGCATTTTATTGCCTCCCATAATGTTGAGATATATTACTAAGAATAGGAAAATTAATGTTTACAACTACCAATCTCTATCTCATTACACGGTTAATTATTTTTTTTTCCAGATAACATCAAAAGCAAGTTGTAATTTTTAAACCTGAGGCTAAGGCTATTAATTTGAGTTTTTAAGCTTTTTTATTGTAATTAATAACTCTTAATATGAGATCTGCACTCTTAACAAATTTTTAAGTCTATAATGCATTACTGTTGACAATAGGTACACTGTTGTACAGAAGATCTCTAGAGCTTAAAGATTTTAATGGCAGTGACAGAATATACTTGCAGATAAAAGGTCACCAGATTTTAAATTAGAAGACAAAAGTCAGAGGCTCAAACTCAAGGAAAATAGAAGATAATTTTAACTTTATAATTTTAATATTATTGCTATTAGCCATAAGCATAACCTTAGATTGCATTATGTTAATTGGTTTACTGGTCAGCAAATATTTATTTTATTTTTAAAGTAATTTTAAAAGCAATTGATGAAAACTTAATTTTTCTATTGACTCTAAACTTTTCAAAGACTTGGTGTAGGATTAGAAGCTAATGGGTTTGCACAAGGTGGAAATCATTTCTCATTCATCTTGACATATCCAGAATCATTGAGTCTCTGAGTACCTGATGCCCATTAAATTCAGGTTGAGGACATGATGTTGAAAAAAGTGGTCCTACCAAACACACACACATGCAAACACATACAAACACATTTTTGTTTTTTTCTGAGAAAAGTGAACACTGTAAAAGTGACAAGTGTTAGAAAGGACAGCCATTAGTCGTGTTAGTGTATTTTTTTATATAAGTATGAAACTCTGTATGTTCAAAGTGTAGAGCTTGATGATTTGATAGATGTACACATTGTAAAAAAATCATCATAATCAAGCCAAGTCTATCATCTCTACATACTTACTTTTTGAAATGTGTGTATGCATGCATGTGTGGAAAAGATTTAAGATCCTTTTAGAAAATTTCGTATTTAAAATTTAGTATGAACATTGGTCAGCATGCCCTTAAGTTAGATCTCCAGAGCTAATTGATCCTGCATAATTGAAACTTTGTATCTGTGACCAGAATCTCATCATTTCTTGCTTACAACCACATTATGCTTTCAGCTTCAGCGGGTCTCTTTCTTTCAGATCCCATGTGTAAGTGAGCTGGCACAGTCTTTATTTTCTGGGGCTTATTTCACTTAGCATACTGTGCTCTGGGTTTCTCCATCTTGTTTCTTTTTATTTTATTTTTTTTTTTTTGCTTTATTTTAATTGGAGGCTAGTTACTTTAAATATTGCAGTGGGTTGTGCCATACATTGACATGAATTAGCCATGGGTATATATGTGTTCCCTATCCTGAACTCCCCTCCCACCAGCCTCCCATCCCATCCCTCAGGGCCATCCCAGTGCACCAGGCCTGGGCATCTTGTCTCATGCATCGAACCTGGACTGGCAATTTATTTCACATATGATAATATACATGTTTTAATGCTATTCTGTCAAATCATCCCACCCTCGCCTCCACCCAAAAAGTTCTAAATTCTCATCTTTACATCTGTGTCTCTTTTGCTATCTCGTATATAGGGTCATTGTTTCCATCTTTCTAAATTCCATATATATGCCTTAACATAATGTATTGGTGTATTTTCTTTCTGACTTACTTCACTCTGTATAATAGGTTCCAATTTCACCAACCTCATTAGAACTGATTCAAGTACATTCTTTTTTATAGCTGAGTAATAGTGGTGTGATCACTCACCTAGAGCCAGACATCCTAGAATGTGAGGTCAGGTGGGCCTTAGAAAGCATCACGATGAACAAAGCTAGTGGGTGTGATGGAATTCCAGTTGAGTTATTTAAAATCCTGAAAGATGATGCTGTGAAAGAGCTGCACTCAATATGCCAGCAAATTTGGAAAACTCAGCAGTGGCCACAGGACTGGAAAAGGTCAGTTTTCACTCCAATCCCAAAGAAAGGCAATTCAAAAGAATGCTCAAGCTACTGCACAGTTGCACTCATCTCATACGGTAGTAAGGTAATACTCAAAATTCTCCAAGCCAGGCTTCAGCAGTAGGTGAACTGTGAACTTCCAGATGTTCAAGCTGGTTTTAGAAAAGGCAGAAGAACCAGAGATTAAAATTGCAAACATCCACTGGATCATCGAAAAAGCAAGAGAGTTCAAAAAAACATCTATTTCTACTTTATTGACTATGCCAAAGCCTTTGACTGTGTGGATCACAATAAACTGTGAAAAATTCTGAAAGAGATGGGAACACCAGATCACCTGATCTGCCTCTTGAGAAACCTGTATGCAGGTCAGGAAGCAACAGCTAGAACTGGACATGGAATAACAGACTGGTTCCAAATAGGAAAAGGAGTAGGTCAAGACCGTATATTGTCACCTTGCTTATTTAACTTCTATTCAGAGTACATCATGAGAAACACTGGGCTGGATGAAGCACAAGCTGGAATCAAGATTGCCTGGAGAAATATCAATAACCTTATATATGCAGATGGCACCACCCTTATGGTATAAAGTGAAGATGAACTAAAAAGCCTGTTGATGAATGTTAAAGAGGAGAGTGAAAAAGTTGGCTCAACATTCAGAAAACTAAGATCATGGCATCTGGTCCCATCACTTCATGGGAAATAGGTGAGGAGACAGTGGAAACAGTGCCAGATTTTATTTTTTTAGGCTCCAAAATCACTGCAGATGGTGATTACAGTCATGAAATTAAAAGACACTTACTCCTTGGAAGGAAAGTTATGGCCAACCTAGGTAGCAAAGGTGCATCTAGTCAAGGCTATGGTTTTTCCAGTGGTCATGTATGGATGTGAGAGTCGGACTGTGAGGAAAGCTGAGCACTGAAAAATTGATGCTTTAGAACTGTGGTGTTGGAGAAAACTCTTGAGAGTCCCTTGTGCAGCAAGGAGATCCAACCAGTCCATCCTAAAGGAGATAAGTCCTGGGTGTTCACTGGAAGGACTGATGCTGAAGTTGAAACTCCAATACTTTGGCCACCTCATGCAAAGAGTTGACTCATTGGAAAAGACCCTGATGCTGGGAGGGATTAGGGGCAGGAGGAGAAGGGGATGACAGAGGCTGAAATGGCTGAATGGCATCACCGACTTGATGGGTATGAGTTTGAGTAAACTCCGGGAGTTGGTGATGGACAGGGATGCCTGGCGTACTGCGATTCATGGGGTCACAAAGAGTTGGACACGACTGAGCGACTGAACTGAACTGAACTGAATAGTCCATGGTGTATATTTACTATAGCTTTCATATCCATTCGTCTGCAAATGGACATCTAGTTTGCTTCCATCTGCTGGCTATTTTAAACTGTTCTGCGATGAGCACTGGGGTACACTTGTCTCTTTCATTCTGGTTTTCCTGGTGTGTATGCCTGGCAGTGGAATTGCTGGATTGTATGGCAGTTCTATTTCCAGTCTTTTAAGGAATCTCCACACTGTTTTCCATAGTGGGTGTACTAGTTTTCTTTCCCTCCAAGAGTCTAAGAGGGTTCCCTTTTCTCCACATACTCTCCAGCATTCATTGTTTGTATACTTTTTGATGGAAGCCATTCTGACCAGTGTGATATGATACCTCATTGTGGTTTTGATTTGAATTTCTCTGATAATGAGTGATGTTGAGCATCTTTTCATGTGTTTGGTAGCTATCTGTATGTCTTCTTTGAAGAAATGTCTGTTTAGTTCTTTGGCCCCTTGTTTGACTGGGTCATTTATTTTTTCTGGAATTGAGCTGCAGGCGCGGCTTATATATTTTTGAGATTAATTCTTTGTCAGTTGCTTCATTTACTATTATTTTATCCCATTCTGAAGGCTATCTCTTCACCTTGCTTATGGTTTCTGCCATTGTGCAAAAGCTTTTACATTTAATTATGTCCCATTTGTTTATTTTTGCTTTTATTTCCATAACTCTGGGAGGTGGTGCTTAGAGGACCTGCTGGGATTTATGTCAGAGTTTTGCCTATGTTTTCCTCTAGGAGTTTTATAGTTTCAGGTCTTACATTTAGATCTTTAATCCATTTTGGGTTTATTTTTGTGTCTGGTGTAGAAAGTGTTCTAGTTTCATTCTCTTACAAGTGGTTGACCAGTTTTCCCTGCACCACTTAAAGACATTTTCTTATCTTCATTATATATTCTTGCCTCTTTTGTCAAAGATAAGGTGTCCATAGGTGTGTGGGTTTACCTCTGGGCTTTCTATTCTGTTCCACTGATTTATATTTCTGTCTTTGCGGCAGCACCATACTGTCTTGATGACTGTAGCTTTCTTTGTACTATAATCTGAACTCAGGCAGGTTGATTACTCCAGTTCCATTCTTCTTTCTCAAGATTGCTTTGACTATTAGAGGTTTTTTATATTTCCATACAAATTGTGAGATTATTTGTTCTAGTTCTTGGAAAAATACCATTGGTAGCTTGATATGGACTACATTGAAACTATAGATTGCTTTGACTATTATACTCATTTTCATTAAATTGATTATGATAATACATGTACACAGTATATTTCTCCAGCTATTTGTGCCATCTTTGATTTCTTTCATCAGTGTTTTATAGTTTTCTTTATATAGGTTTTTTGTTTCTTTAGGTAGATTTATTCCTAAGTATTTTATTCTTCGTTGTGATTGTGAATGAAATTATTTCCTTAATTTCTCTTTTTGTTTTATCATTGTTAGTGTATAAGAATACAAGGGGTTTCTGTGTGCTAATTTTATATTCTGCAACTTTACTATATTCATTGATTAGCTCTAGTAATTTTCTGGTGCAGTCTTTAGGGTTTTCTATGTAGAGGATCATGTCATCTGCAAACAGTGAGAGTTTTACTTCTTTTCCAATCAGGATTCCTTTGTTTCTTTTTCTGCTCTGATTGCTGTGGCTAAAACATCCAAAACTATGTTGAATAATAGTGGTGAGAGTGGGCACCCTTGTCTTGTTCCTGACTTTAGGGGAAATGCTTTCAATTTTTCACCATTGAGAATAATGTTTGCTGTGGGTTTATCATATATGGCTTTTATTATGTTGAGGTATGTTCATTCTATGCCTGCTTTCTTGAGGGTTTTTTTTATCATAAATGGATGCTGAATTTTGTCAAAGGCTTTCTCTGCATCTATTGAGATAATCATATATTTTTATTTATCTTTCAATTTGTTAATATGGTGTGTCATATTGATTGATTTGCAAATATTGAAGAATCCTTGCACCCCTTGGATAAAGCCCACTTGGTCATGATGTATGATCTTTTTAATAAGTTGTTGGATTCTGTTTGCTAGAATTTTGTTAAGGAATTTTGCATCTATATTCATTAGTGATACTGGCCTGCAGTTTTATTTTTTTGTGGCATCTTTGGTTTTGACATTAGGGTGATATCAGCCTCATAGAATGAGTTTGGAAGTGTACCTTCCTCTGCAATTTTCTGGAAGAGTTTGAGTAGCATACGTGTTAGCTCCTCTCTAAATGTTTGGTAGAATTCAGATATGAAGCTGTCTGGTCCTGGGCTTTTGTTTGCTGGAAGATTTCTGATTACAGTTTCAATTTCCATGCTTGTGATCGGTCTCTTAAGATTTTCTATTTCTTCCTGGTTCAGTTTTGGAAAGTTATATTTTTCTAAGAATTTTTCCATTTCTTCCAAGTTGTCAATTTTATTGGCATACAGTTGCTGATAGTAGTATCTTATGATCCTTTGTATTTCTCTGTTTTCTGTTGTGATTTCTCCATTTTCACTTCTAATTTTGTTGATTTGGTTCTTCTCCCTTTTTTCCTTGATGAGTCTGGCTAATGGTTTGTCTATTTTATTTATCTTCTTAAATAACCAGGTTTTAGCTTTGTTGATTTTTGCTATGGTCTCCTTTGTTTCTTTTTCATTTATTTCTTTCCTAATTTTTATGATTTCTTTTCTTCTACTTATCCTGGAGTTCTCCATTTATTCTTTTTCTGGGTACTTTAGGTGTAGAGTTAGGTCATTTATTTGATTTTTCTCTTGTTTACGTCTTGTTTCAAATGACAAGATCTCCGTCTTTCTAAACTAGAATAATAGAGTGCAGATACATCTTTGAGATCTGAGTTTAATTTCATTTAGACATACAGTAGACCTTTGAATAACGTATGTGTTAGGGGCACCCACCCTCCCTCTAGTCAAAAACCCACATGAAATTCAGAATCAGCATCTCCTAATAGGCAGGGGTGATTCCCGCCCCCTATCCCCTCCCCACCCCCTGATTCAGGTTCCCCATCCATTGATGCTAACGACCACAGACATGGTAACCCTGAGTATTTACTACTGAAAAAAACAATCCTTGTGTAAGTTCAGTTCAGTTCAGTTGCTCAGCAGTGCCTGACTCATTGTGACCCCATGGACTGTAGCATTGCAGGCCTCCCTGTCCAACTCCAACTCCTGGAGTTTACTCAAACTCATGTCCGTGGAGTTGGTGATATTATCCAACCATCTCATTCTATGTCGTCCTCTTCCCCTCCCACCTTCAATCTTTTCTAGCAACAAGGTCTGTTCGAATGAGTCAATTTTTAGCATCATGTGGAAAAAGTATTGGGGTTTCAGCTCCAGCATCACTCCTTCCAATGAACACCCAGGACTGATCTCCATTAGGATGGACTGGTTGGATCTCCTTGCAGTCCAAGGAACTCTCAAGAGTCTTCTCCAACACCACAGTTCAAAAGCATCAATTCTTCAGTGCTCAGCTTTCTTTATGGTCCAACTCTCACATCCATACATGACTACTGGAAAAATGATAGCCTTGACTAAAAGGACCTTTGTTGGCAAAGTAATGTCTCTGTTTTTTAATATGCTGTCTAGGCTGGTCTTAAGTTTTCTTCCAAGGAGCAAGCCTCTTTTAATTTCATGGCTGCAGTCACCAAATGCAGTGATTTTGGAGCCCAGAAAAAGAAAGTCTGTCACTGTTTCCATTGTTTCGCCATCTATTTGTCATGACGTGATGGGACCAAATGACATGATGTTAGGTTTCTGAATGCTGAGCTTTAAGCCAACTTTTTCACTCTCCTCTTTCACTTTCATCAAGACGCTCTTCAGTTCTTCACTTTCTTCCATAAGGGTGGTGTCATCTGCATATCTGAAATTATTGATATTTCTCCTGGCAATCTTGATTCCAGCTTGCACTTTATCCAGCCCAGTGTTTCTCATGATGTTCCCTGTATATAGGTTAAATAAGCAGGGTGACAATATACAGCCTTGATGTACTCCTTTCCCAATTTGGAACCAGTCTGTTTTTTCATGTCCATTTCTTCCTGGCTTGCATACAGATTTCTCAGGAGGAAAGTCAGGTGGTCTGGAATTCCCATCGACACAATTCAAGGTCATGTTTTTCTAAGGTAAATTGTATTCCCTATAGTGGGATTGCTAATTCATATTATACTCTGTTTTTTTTTTTTTTGTTTTGTTTTGTTTTTCATTTAGGGATATTAAAATCTGAAACCTGAGATAAACTCTTGGTATCTTTCCTTGTTAGATCTTCACAGCTAAGTCACCATATCCACCCACCCCATGCACATGGCTTTAGCTCAACATTTGTAATAGGCCAAAATTAGAAGAAACTTCCTGATCACACTGACTGTTGTCACTCTCAGCATGTCTGGGGATATCTAAATGTGATTTTTTTGTTTTGTTTTGTTTTCCAACTACTATGCAACTTGCACTTGTGTTACAAAATGAAATGATTGTCTTGCAGTTTTTGCCTTTGTTTCATAATGTACAAACTTAAAGCTAAGTCTTTAAATAAACACATTAAACAGTACTTTCAAGAGCACGATGTTGAGGCGCATTTGAATTGGGGGAGATATTTTCATCTTCACTTTTTTTCTTTCTCATAGAATGTAGGAAATGAAATTCTCCACATGGACAAATTCAATGAATAAAATGTGTGAATTTTTTCTTCTAAGTTCAAAGCCACATTCATTTCAAAAGCAAACTGGAGCCCATTATACAGAGTGAAGTAAGCAGAAAGAAAAACATTAATAGAGTATACTAACACATATATATGGAATTTAGAAAGATGGTAATGATGATCCTATATGCAAGACAGAAAAAGAGACACAGATGATATAGAACAGACTTTTGGACTCTGAGGGAGAAGGCGAGGGTGGGATGATCTGAGAGAATAACATTGAAACATGTACATTATTCATTGTGAAACAGATCACCAGTCCAGGTTTGATGCATGAGACAAGTGCTCAGGACTGGTGCACTAGGGATGACCCAGAGGGATGGGATATGGGATTGGGAGGGGGTTTCAGGATGGGGAACACATGTAAATTCATGACTGATTCATACCAATGTATGGCAAAAACCACTACAGTATTGTAAATTAATTAGCTTCCAACTAATAAAAATAAATGGAAAAAACAAAAACAAAAAAACCAACCAACCAAACAACAACAACAACAAAAACAAGCAAACAAAAGCAAGGCATCCACCAATCAAAACAACATAGCAGTAGTCTTTCTAAAAATATTTTGATGTGAACCATTTTGGAAATCTTTATTGAATTTGTTTAATATTGCTTCTGTTTTATGTTATCTTTTGTTTTTTTTGCCAAGAGGCATATGGGATCTTGGCTCCCCAACCAAAGATTGAAGCTGCACTCCCTGCATTTGATGGCAACGTCTTAACCACTGTACTGCCAAGGAAGTTCCAACACTAGTCCTAATTAAGCAACTTTTAATCAATAACCTCTCATATTGGATGGTAGACAGCAACTAAGTATGGCAGAGTATGGATCAGGCAACAGTCAGAGTGGGGTTGTCAATCCATTTCATTTGAATGAATGGAAACAATGGGGTGCTACCTATGGAAAACCATACCACAGGGATATTCTATTGCCAGCATATGCTCAAACTTTAATAGATATGATAATGTGCCCATGTTGGGGAGACAGGCATATACATACTGGCCAATGTGAGGAGAAATTATTGAGCAGAAAATTACAAAGCTTTGGGAAGAATACAAGAGTTGTTGGGTACCCCCAGATACAGTCATGGTGGGCTGAGGCTTCTTCTCAGATTGAAAGTCAAGGAATAGGAGAGAGATGTGAGTGAAGAGAGGCAACTGACAAACCTCTGTGCTGGAATGACTCCATCTGCTCACAGCCAACCCGCTTGTGGGAAGCAGAGATTCATAGCACAAGCTCCTACTCCTGCTCTCTTTGTTGCCTTCTGGTGATCCAAATTTTCCAAACTCAAACAAAGCTAGAGAGTAAGTCTGGATTTCACTTTTTAAAAATTGAGATAAAGATTGCATCTAATAAAGGTTGACATCTGTAAGATAAACTTTCAGTCAGTTCAGTTTATTCACTCAGTTGTGTCCGACTCTGTCGACCCCATGGACTGCAGTATGCCAGGTTTCCCTGTCCATCACCAACTCCCAGAGCTTGCTCAAAATCATGTCCATTGAGTCAGTGATGCCACCCAACCATCTCATCCTCTGTCCCCTTCTCCTCCTGCCTTCAATCTTTCCCAGCATCAAGGTCTTTTCCAATGAGTCAGTTCTTTGCATCAGGTTGCCTAAGTATTGAGACTTCAACTTTAGCACCAGTCCTTCCAATGAATATTCAGTACTGGTTTCTTTCGGATGGGCTGGTTGGATATCCTTACTGTCCAAGGGACTCCAAAGAGTCTTCTCCAACACCACAGTTTAAAAGCATCAATCCTTCAGTGCTTAGTTTTCTTTATAGTTCAAGTCTCACATCCACAAATGACTACTGGAAAAACTATTTGACTAGACAGACGTTTTTCAGCAAAGTAATATCTCTGCTTCTTAATATGCTCTCTAGGTTGGTCATAGCTTTTCTTCTAAGGAGCAATCATCTTTTAATTTCAAGGCTGCAGTCACCATCTGCAGCGATTTTGGAGCCCAAGAAAATAAAGTCTGTCATGTTTTCCATTGTTTCCCCATCTATTTGCAATGAAGTGGTGGGACTGGATGCCAAAATTTACATAATTCTATAAATTCTATAAATCAGAGTGAATGTGACTCAGGTCAAAATATGAACTTTTCCAGCACAGTTGTCAGTCTTCCTGATTCCTCCCAATTACTACAGTGTTAGTCATTCAGTTGTGCCCAACTTTTTGCGACCCCACCAGGCTTCTCTGTCCATGGAGTTCTCCAGGCAAGAATACTGGAGTGGGTCGCCATATCCTTCTCCAGGGCAATTACTACAACACTGGGAAAACACCTCTCTGAACTCTGTCACCATAAATTAACTTTCTCTTTTTTTGAACTTCATGTACATGCAGTTATGCAGTATGTATTCTTTTGTGACTGGTGTTCTTTACTTATCATTGTTTTCCTGTGGTTGTACTTAATAGTAGTACAATAGTAGTTGTCTGAAATTACTATGGAGAATTCTTTGTATGTGCTGCAGCTGCTAAGTTGCTTCAGTCATGTCCAATTCAGTGCAACCACATAGATGGCGGCCCACTAGGCTCCTCTGTCCCTGGGATTCTCCAGGCAAGAATATTGGAGTGGGTTGTCATTTCCTTCTCCACCTATATGTGTGAGTCTCTATAATATGTATGCATAGTATATCATATCACATATGAAATACATATGTATATCATCAAAATACTTAAGTCAATTTTTAGAGTTTTCTTTTTCCTGAGGCAATCCTCATAGTAATTCCTGTATTAGTAAGTGACCTGCCAAGGTATAGACAGCAGAGTCAAACTGGGGCACTTAACTAGACACAGCAGAGTATAGGAAAACCACAAAACTGAATGCAATATTTATTCTGGGACTCTTAACTGTAGGATTCTTAAAATCATTTTTTCAGTCCAAAGGTGCAAAAGTAAGAAGTAATTGTTGGAAAAAAGAGAAAAAGAATGTTTTATTAAGAAGGTTGCTTGGCAATGGTCATGATTAGCAGAAGCCTTGGTGTGATGTAGCCACAGTGACACTGCAGGTAAGAAGCAGAGGCATAGATATTGCAAACTCACCCTCTTCTCTCATCTCCTGTGGGTGCTTTCACTGAACAAATTGTAATTTACACAGTCTTTAAAGGGCTGACTTGGGGAAAAAGAACATATTCATAGAAAGGTGGAGATAGAAGCTAAGGGACAAAATGTGAGCTAGCCAGTGCCAACATGACATGAAATCTGCAATGATTTCTCCTCAACATCAAAGTATAAGTAATGTCAGATGGGGCCACATCATACATTTGACCTAGGTCTTAACTCCCCATAGGCTTCAGTTTAAAAACTGTAATTCCAGTAACCGATCATGAAGAAGGATTTTAACATGGGTTATGCTAATTAGTGACAGAGGAGGAGGAGGGCATAGCAACCCACTCCTGTATTTTTGCCTGGAGAATCCCCATGGACAGAGGAACCTGGTCGACTGCAGCCTATGGAGTTGCAACGAGTTGGGCATGATTGAGTGACTAAGCATATACTAATTAGATAATTCACAGAAACCAGAATGATTGTTTCATTTCTTGGGTTCTACCATTGACCAATTAGAACACCTACCACTCATTTTCTGTAAGGGCTTCCCTGGAGGCTCAGTGATAGAGAACCCGCCTGCCAATGCAGGAGACACAGGTTTGATCCCTGGGTCAGGAAGAGCACCTGGAGGAGGAAATGACAATTCACTCCAGTATGCTTGCCTGGAAAATTCCATGAACAGAGGAGCCCGGTGTGCTACAGTTCAAGGAGTCACAAAGAGTCAGCCACAACTGAGAGAATGATCATGTCATATGTACATGAAAATGAGACAAGAATGCAAGAGAGTAGATAATCAGAGTATACAGATCATAGTGGATAATTTGTGACCATTACTGGAACAGATATTCTTCATTTTTAGATGCCTCCTTTCCACAAAGTGGAAAACTAAATACACACCAAGAATGTCTTTATGCAAGAAATTCTCTTCCCCAGGGGTTTACTTCTCTTTCTGGTCAAGAATTGGAATGATACTGAGGTAGATGAAAGCATGGTCTTCCTGTTGTATTTATAACCCTTTTTAAACACAGGGTTAAAATCCACTGGTTTTATATCTAAAATCCATGCTTGATAGGTGTTATTTACTCTCTACAGTATGTGAAATGAGATCATCTAGATGTATAAACTAGGTTTAGAAAAGACAGAAGAACAAGAGGCCAAATTGCCAACATCCACAAAATAATAGAAAAAGAAAAGGAATTAAAAAATAAATCTACTTTTGCTTCATTGACTACACTAAAGCCTTTGACTCTGTGAATCACAGCAAAGTATGGAAAATTCTTAAAGAGATGGGATTAACAGACCACCTAACCTATCTCCTGAGAAACCTGTATGCAGGACAAGAAGCAACACTTAGAACTAGATGTGAAAAAAACAAACTGGTTAAAAATTGGGAAAGAAGTATGTCAAGGCTGTATATTGTCACCCTGCTTACTTAACTTCTGTGGACTGTATATCACACAAAATGCCAGGCTGGATGACTCACAAGCTGGAATCAAGGTTGCTGGGAGAAATATCAATAACCTGAGATATGCAGATGATATTACTTTATGGAAGAAAATGAGAAACTTAAAGAGCCTCTTGATGAAGGTGAAAGAGGAGAGTGAAAAAGCTGGCTTAAAACTCAACATTCAAAAAACAAAGATCATGGCATTTGGTCCCATAACTTCATATCAAATAGATGGGTAAGCAATGGAAACACTGACATTTTATTTTCTTGTTCTCCAAAATCACTGCAGACAGTGACTGCAGTCATGAAATTAAAAGATGCTTGCTTCTTCAAAGAAAAGCTATAACCTAGAAAGAGTACTAAAAAGCAGAGACATCACTTTGCTGACCAACGTCCATATTGTCAAAGCTATGGTTTTCCCAGTAATCATGTATGTGTGTGAGAGTTATACCATAAAGAAGGCTGAGCGCTGAAGAATTGATGCTTTCTAAGTGTAGTGTTAGAGAAGACTTTAGAGAGTCCCTTGGACTGCAAGGAGATCAAACAAGTCAATGCTAAATGAAATCAATCCTGAATATTCATTCGAAGGACTGATGCTGAAGCTGAAGCTTCAATACTTTGGTCATTTGATGTGAAGAGCTGATTCACTGGAAAAGACTCTGATGCTGGGAAAAACTGATGGCAAGAGGGGAGGTGACAGAGGATTAGATGATTGGATGGTATGACTGACTCAATGGACATGAATCTGAGCAAACTCAGGGAGAGAGTGAGAACAAGAAAGCCTGGCCTGCTGCATTCCTTGGGGTTATAAAGAGTTGGACACAACTCAGTGACTGAACAACAACAACAAAACCAGCAGATTTTGTACAGAATCACTGAAGGATTTCAGTTAGGGAGTGAAGAGGAAACCCTAACAGAATGAATATTATAATCATCTGATCACTTCAACTTGAACAATGAAGAAACTAAAGGTGAGGTATTCTGGGTCAGTGCTCTTCATATGTAGTTCATGGGTTATTGCTGGTCCATAAATGACTTTTTAAATTTTTTTAAACAACATAAGCATGGAAATTGAGAGTAACCATTTGGAAACTTATACTGAAATCTGACAGCTTATATGCTTAGGTAGTTTTGCTAGTTACTAGAAATAGGACCATGTTTTCATGTATAGTAGTCAAAGCTTAGTTCAGGAAATATAAACTCAAAAACATACAAAAACTAGTGTTCATTTCTTCTAGGGAAAGATGCTTCATTTATAGTCATATAAGAACCATGATTGAAGCTGGATAAAATTTTAAGGATGAACTTTGAAAATACAACACTTGCTTTATTTTGCATAAAAGTTAAAGATGGGCTTCTCAGGTGGTGCTGGTGGTAAAGAATCTGCCTGCCGATGCAGGAGATGCAGGGGACATGGGTCTGATCCCTGGGTTGGGAATACTCCTTGGAGTGGGAAATGGCAATCCACTCAAATATTCTTGTGTGGAAAATTCAATAAATAGAGGAGCCTACAGTCCATGGGATTGTAAAGAGTTGGACATGACTGAGCATACAGCTTTAAAAATGAACATCAGAATTTCACTGAAGGTGTTATAAAGCCATTTTCATGACTTATCAATACTTACCTGTGAGACTGATTGCTGCAGTATGTTACTAAAACAAAATATAGCTAGAGGATGAATAGGCTTATTTTTACAGGAATAATGTCTTTAACCTAACAGATAACAACAAGCAAGGCTTTATGCATTTTTTAGTTACAGTTGTCAAAGTATATGCACACATTGTAAAGAGAATCTGTTTATCAATATTATGAGTTTTAATATGATAAATGGGCTTGTCTATTGTTTGCATGTAGGTAGGTAATATGAGGAATCACTGTTTTCTTCATTTAATACTGCAGGGGGCAAAATATATCAGTGGTAAAAGCAATTATCTATATCAATCCCTTTGCATAATTTCCATAATAATGTATAAAATGTTTACACTTTGGTTCTATCATATTTATCCTGAATATATTTATTTAATGTGATTTTCTTTCTTGCTTCTAATAAAATAGATTTTGTGTTTTATATGTCTCCATTACTTATATTTTTCTAGTATTTTATATATGTTACATTTTACAAAATTATTTTTCCACATTAAATTGTGCAGGAGGTGGTGACTGATTCTAGATAGGCTGGGAAGCACTGAGCTTCATGAAAATTTCAGAAGACAAATAGAATATCTTTTAAAATATAGTAAGGTATTTGTAGTGGTATTAGTATGTAGTAACTTAATTAGTGACTTAATCACTGTTTGACTAACAAAAGAAAAAAGTATGAAGTAAGTTCAAGTTTTGAATTGCTGTAGCTGAGTAAGTACTGGGACACCCAATTTTCTGGGAAATTCAGGAGAAGACACAAGTTTGGAAAAGGGTCAAAGAGCTAGCAAGATAGTTTATAAATATTTTAAATGTTTAACATAGCTTTATTTACATCATAGTTAAAATTTTCCATGGCATTTTTCCTTCCCCTGAGTTTGTATAACACAGGATCATAAAATGTCACTTAGCCTCAGGTGTTTCACTAGTTATCAACAGAGAATTTCTTTCTGTTTCTCATACTCCACTGCCTCCCAGCAGTCCTGTGTATCCTTTTAAAGATTTAGCCTGATGATAATTTGAATGACATTGCATTTAGAATCATTATTATCCTGAAAAATACAAAATGCTTTTTTTGAGATTGAAATATGTTTTATAAAGATAGGTTTCTACCAAGATGACAGTTTAGAGTGAGTACTCACATGTCTGAACTCCATCAGTGAAATGTGTTTCTACTGTGATACTTGATACACTGAATTTCAAATTATCTCTATTTCTCAGATGTACTTGAAGTGTGGAATAAGCAACAAATTAACAGGCAAGAAAATGTAGCTATTATCATATTTAAAAAATGAAACATACTATGCTATCAGGTTTTACAGAGATAGTTCTGACACCTTTGACTAAGTAAATCATATAATATCATATTGTTCATTTGTTAAATTTTCATGATAGCTTATTACTGTCATCTGTCACTCTGTTCAGATATTTATTTTGCATTTATTTGTATAATTATGACTATATATCTGTCTTCTCACCATACTGTATATCTCTGTATTTATTCCTTCTTAGTAACTAGCATACTGCCTGACAAAGATTAGGGGCTAAATAAATATGAGTAAATGAAAGATGAGCTTTATTACACATACAGTCTGACCAGAACAAAATGCTTATTAATTACGAAGTTCCATTTGCTTTTCAGTAGCCTTCTGCCTAGGGACACTAAAAAGATTTAAAATGCTGGTTGTTGTTCTCTTTAGTCACTGCTGTTGAGTGATTCTGTTATTAAAGGAAAATTCATTTTCTTCTCATGCAAAAATGAATTAGCCCCTTCTTAGAAGAACTTTGAATTTCCTAGAAGAAAATGCACTTTGAAATGCTTGTTTCTTCTTTCTAAAGTTATTTGAAATATGGCCGAGAAGGTTTCTCTCACTGAGCAGTCTCTTAACGATTCCACTCAAACAATTCTAGCAACCCAGGTCTCTAAAATAAATTTCTCTGAGAGGCTCATTCAGTGCCACTAATCTGGGAATATCTGCTTTCTAGCAAATATTTGTATTTTAGAGAACAGTAAGGTTTATCACTGTGACTTGTTTTTTTCCCTATGAAAGTAATCAAAAGCATTTTTTAATTCAAAATGTTATAAATAACTTTGAATAACAGGGTTTCCCTGGTGGCTCAACTAGTAAAGAATCCTCCTGTAATGTAGGATACCTGGGTTCGATCCCTGGGTTGGGAAGATCCCATGGAGACAAGAATGGCCACCTATTCCAGTATTCTGGCCAGGAGAATATACAGTCCATGGAGTCACAAAGAGTTGGACATGATTGAGTGACTTCCACTTTCATATTGTTTTAAAACATTCATGCAAAATTATATTTGAGAGCATTTTACAGTTGTAGAAGACAAGAGCTCTGTTTACATATTTTTATTAATTAGGTTTGAGAAATGTTTTCTCATTCATAACTTCATTGACCATGCACCAGGGGCTACACCTTCAGTTTGCAAATTTAAAAAATACTCTTTGCTCTCAAGCAGGTAAAAGGCAGTAACATCAGAGATGGAAATGTGCATTTTTATTATTTATTTATTTATTTATTTTTATTGTAATGGATTTTGTCATACATTGAAATGAATCAGCCATGGGTTTACATGTGTTCCCCATCCCGATCCCCCCTCCCACCTCCCTCTCCACTCGATCCCTCTAGGTCTTCTCAGTGCACCAGGTCCGAGCACTTGTCTCATGCATCCAACCTGGGCTGGTGATCCGTTTCAACCTAGATAATATACATGTTTTGATGCTGTTCTCTTGAAACATCCAACCCTCGCCTTTTCCCACAGTCCAAAAGACTTTTCTATACATCTGAGTCTGTTTTTCTGTTTTGCATATAGGGTTATCATTAACATCTTTCTAAATTCCATATATATGTGTTAGTATATTGTAATGGTCTTTATCTTTCTGGCTTACTTCACTCTGTATAATGGGCTCCAGTTTCATCCATCTCATTAGAACTGATTCAAATGAATTCTTTTTAATGGCTGCATAATATTCCATGGTGTATATGTACCACAGCTTCCTTATCCATTCGTCTGCTGATGGGCATCTAGGTTGCTTCCATGTCCTGGCTATGATAAACAGTGCTGTGATGAACATTGGGGTGCAGGTGTCTCTTCCAGATCTGGTTTCCTTGGTGTGTATGCCCAGAAGTGGGATTGCTGGGTAATATGGCAGTTCTATTTCCAGTTTTTTAAGAAATCTCCACACTGTTTTCCATAGTGGCTGTACTAGTTTGCATTCCCACCAACAATGTAAGAGGGTTCCCTTTTCTCCACACCCTCTCCAGCATTTATTGCTTGTAGACTTTTGGATAGCAGCCATCCTGACTGGTGGGTAATGGTACCTCATTGTGGTTTTGACTTGCATTTCTCTAATAATGAGTGATGTTGAGCATGTTTCCATGTGTTTTTTAGCCATATGTATGTCTTCCTTGGAGACTGTCTGTTCTTTGGCCCATTTTTTGATTGGATCATTTATTTCTCTGG
>CM035280.1:415816-658186 GCA_020226075.1 Hydropotes inermis | reverse complement strand
GTTGCGTAGTTAACTTCTTCCACCTGGCAGGGGTTCAGTGTCTACAGGACACAGGATATGGCTTGGAATATTATCTGTAGACCTTGAGAAGAAACTAAATGTCCTTGACTGCACTTAATGACTAACCTATAACTATTTGGTCTCCTTTCACTGTTTTCCTTTGTTTCTTCATGTTCCCATTTCTCTGATTAAATGTAGTGTTTGGCTAAAGTTTTTCCACAGACAGGGGGCAAGCAGAGGGCATGGGAGTCAAGGACCATGGGGTCCTGCTCCATTTCATTAATACCTGTTTTTCTCTCCTTGTTTATGGAAAAGTGACCCTCAGAGGACTGGAAGGAAGTGAAGAGATGGCTGAGTCTAATCACTTTTTCATGTGGTTGAATAACTTCAATTTCAAAATGTTCAAGCAACTTTCCCAAGATTGTGTAACTGATTAATGACAGAGCTGATGTAAAAAGGTAAGATTGAATGAGCATCAAGTATTCAGTGTTCGTAGAAATTATATGTGAGCTCAACGCCATCAGTTTTTTGGCTGTTCTCAGCCTGAAATGCTCTTTGCTTTAAATCTTTCTGTATTGGTTTTGATCCACTTACCCAAGGAAGTCTTTCTAACCTGGCCGTACTCAAAGTCTTCTAGGTACAGGGCACCTTCTTCTATAGTGCTTTTGTGTCCAGAACTTAACTACATCAGTTTACTCACCATTCTGAACCTATTTGATTGCTTTCTTCCTCCTTTAAGACTCTAAACTTCTTGATGGCTAACTTTGACTCTTATTTGTGGTCACCTCAAAACCCAGAAAAATACTGAATACATAATAAGGAGTCAAATTTTAATGCATTCAGAATTGCAAAATTATATGCTGATTTATATTGCTCTTTCATTATCTCTAGTGTACATGTTTTATTTCATAAACCATATTATTTGCAATCTAAAATGTGCTACAATCTTGTATCATAGATCAAGCAGTGCTGCATACATTCAAAACAGACCTGTCTATTGATTACTATAATATTTTTTATTTTTAAAGCTAAATATAAGGCTAAACTTTATGAATCATATTTAATGTTCACCATATTCTTTACATTTATAAATGCCTTGTAATTTATAGGAAGATGGTATAATATCATTTTTCTAAATTTTTATTGGGGTATAGCTGATTTACAATGTGTTAATTTTGCTGTACAGCAAAGCAAATCAGTCATACATATACATATAGCCCTCTTTTTTAGGTTCATTTTTCCATGTAGATTATTAGAGAATTGAGTAGACTTTGATATACTGTATGGTAGATCCTTATTAGTTATCTATTTTATATTTAGTAGTGTGTATATGTCAATTCCAATCTCCCAGTTTATCTCTCTCTCTACCTCCCCTCTATTAACCATGCTTGTTTTCTACATCTGTGACTCTATTTCTGTTTTGTAAATAAGTTCATTTGTACCATTGATGATATCAGCTCAGCTCAGTCATAGTCATGTCCAACTCTTTGCAGCTGCATGGACTGCAGCACGCCAGGCTTCCCTGTATATTACCAGCTCCTGTAGCTTGCTCAAACTCATTTCCATTAGTCAGTGATGCCACCCAATAGGCTCATCCTCTGGCTTGCCCTTCTCTTCCTGCCTTCAATCTTTCCCAGCATTGGGGTCTTTCCTAATCAGTCAGCTCTTTGCATCAGATGGCCAGAGTATTGGAGCTTTAGCTTCAGCACCAGTCCTTCCAATGAATATTCAGGATTGATTTACTTTAGGATTGACTAGTTTGATATACTTGCAGTCCAAGGGACTCTCAAGAGTCTTCTTCAACACCACAGTTCAAAAGCATCAATTCTTCAGTGCTCAGCTTTCTTTATGGTCCAACCTTACATCCATACATGACTACTGGAAAAACCATAGCTTTGTTTAGATGGATATTTGTCAACAAAGTAATGTCTCTGCTTTTAATTATGCTGTCTAGGTTTGTAATAACTTTTCTTCCAAGGAGCAAGCCTCTTTTAATTTCATGGTTGCAGTCACTATCTGCAGTGATTTTGGAACCCCCAAAAATAAAGTCTGTCATGGTTTCCATTGCTTCCCCATTTATTTGCCATGAAATGATGGGACCAGATTCCATGATCTTAGTTTTCTGAGTGTTGAGTTTTAAGCCATATGGTATAATATCTTGTATTTTATCTAAGAAGAGCAAAAATAGCTCCATGTTCTGAAAATTAGACCAGTCTCAGGGTATGGGGGAATAATGTTTTTAGGGTAAAGACAGTCTGTTGGAAAGTAAGATATGAGGCCATAGGAAGCTTTTCATGCATGTTGTTAGTGGTTACTTTGTTTATTTGGAGGTAATGTAGTAGAGACAAAGGCTGGTTGGCAGGTAAACAACTGAAGCAACCAGTTCTTGATTTTTAGTTGTTAAGTCATATCTGACTCTTTTGCAACACTTTGGACCTGCCAGGCTCCTCTGTTCATGGGATTTCCCAGGCAGGAATACAGAAGTGGGTTGCCTCTTAATTCTCTAGGGGTTCTTCCTGACACAGGAATGGAACTCATGTCTCCTGCACTAGCAGGCAGATTCTATATCACTGAGCCATCCAGGAAGCCCCAAGCAACCAGTCAGTTCAGTCCAGTTCAGTCGCTCAGTCATGTCCAACTCTTTGCAACCCCAGGAACCGCAGCAGGCTGGGCCTCCCCATCCATCACCAACTCCTGGAGTCCACCCAAACCAAAGTCCATTGAGTTTGTGATGCTATCCATCTATCTCATCCTTTGTTGTCCCCTTATCCTCTGCCCTCAATCTTTTCCAGCATCAGGGTCTTTCAAGTGAGTCAGCTCTTCGCATCAGATAGCCAAAGTTTTGGAGTTTCATCTTCAACATCAGTCCTTCCAATGAGCACCCAGGACTGGTCTCCTTTAGGATGGACTGGTTGGATCTCCTTGCAGTCCAAGGGACTCTCAAGAGTCTTCTCCAACACCACCGTTCAAAAGCATCAATTCTTCAGTGCTCAGCTTTCCTCACAGTCCAACTCTCACATCCATACATGACCACTGGAAATACCATAGCCTTGACTAGATGGACCTTTGTTGGCAAAGCAATGTCTCTGCTTTTTAATATGCTATCTAGGTTGGTCATAACTTTCCTTCCAAGGAGTAAGTGTCTTTTAATTTCATGGCTGCAATCACCATCTTCAGTGATTTTGGAGCCCAGAAAAATAAAGTCAGCCATTGTTTCCGCTGTTTCCCCATCTATTTGCCATGAAGTGATGGGACCAGATGCCATGATCTTAGTTTTCTGAATGTTGAGCTTTAAGCCAACTTTTTCACTCTCCTCTTTCACTTTCATATAATTCATTTTTATTTGCCCAATATGTAAATACATTTAATCTTTTTTGACTATAAAAATAATACATGCCAATGTGGCATATTTAAGCACTAGAGAAAAATATAACAAAATTTATTTTCTAGAGGTAACCACTGTTATTATTTTGGTGGCCTCTTTCCTAAGTGTATTCATGTGTATATCTTACTCATGAAATTTTATAAGTGGGTCATAACATACAAATTTATGTATCAGTACTAAAAAAGAAAATATGGCCATTGAGGAGCTACCCCATGCTGGGGGGTCAGGGGCAGTGGCCGAGAGGAGCTAACCCACATCAGAGGTAAGGAACAATGGCTGTGCATTGCTAGAACAGCCATGAAGATAGACCCCACATCCAAGGTAAGAGAAACCCAAGTAAGATGACAGGCACTGAGAGAGGGGAGCAGAGGGCAGACAGACAGAAACTACAATCACAGACAACCAGCCAATCTGACCACATGGAACACAGTCTTGTCTAACTCAGTGAAATTAAGCCATGCTGTGTGGGGCCACCCAAGATGGCTGGATTGTGGTTGAGAGGTGTGACAGAATGTGATCCATTGGAGAAGGGAATGCAAACCACTTCAGGATTCTTGCCTTGAGGACCCCATGAACAGTATGAAAAAAGCAACCAGTAGCAGTATCTTAATCACATTTTCTTGGTAGAAATGGAGCCATACATCTAAAGAAGCAGGCCCAGGAAGAGAATTAAGAGCCCAGACAACTCTAGTACAAATAGGATTTCCAGACACAGACCCAGTGACTAGATGTGCTTAGGGGAAGGGCATAGTTCACGAAATGAAAGTACACATTCACAACAGAGTTTGGGGAAAGGCTGATTGGCTGCTGGCTTTTCTGAGTACTGAAGTCAGACCAGAGAATGCTAATTTCTTTCACTTTGGGGCAATTATTTTCAGATTAATGGGAAAAACATGGTCCAAATGTTCAGCTGCAAGTTAAGTGATCAGAAATGAAAGGAACATGGAGATCAGTTCAGTTTAGTTCATTCACTCAATTGTGTCTGACTCATTGTGACCCCATGGATGGCAGTATGCCAGGATTCCCTGTCCATCACCAACTCCCAGAGTTTGCTCAAACTCATGTCCACTGAGTCACTGATGCCATCCAACCATCTCATCCTCCGTGATCCCCTTCTTTTCCCATATTCAATAATTCTCGGAATCAGGGTCTATTCAAGTGATTCTTCATAGCAGGTGGCTAAATTATTGGAGTTACAGCTTCAACATCAGTCCTTCCAATGAATATTCAGGATTGATTTCCTTTAGAATGGACTGGTTCGATCTCCTTGCAGTCCAAGGGAGTCTCAAGAGTCTTCTCCAGCAAGACAGTTCAAAAGCATCAATTCTTTGGTGCTCAGCTTTCTTTATAGTACAACTCTCACATCCATACTTGACTACTGGAAAAACCATAGCTTTGACTAGATGGAAATTTGTTGGCAAATTACTGTTTCTGCTTTTTAATATGTGGTCTTGATTGGTCATAGCCTTTCTTCCAAGGAGCAAGCATCTTTTAATTCCATGGCTGCAGTCACCATCTGCAGTGATTTTGGAGCCACTCCAAACTAAAGTCGGTCACAGTTTTCATTGTTTTTCCATAATTTTCCATGAAGGGGTGGGACCAGCTTCTGTGCTCTTAGTTTTCTGAAGGTTTAGTATTAAGCCAACTTTTTCACTCTCTTCTTTCACTTTTATCAAGATGCTCTTTAGTTTCTCTTTTCCTTTCTGCCATAAAGGTGGTGTCATCTGCATATCTGAGCTTATTGATATTTTTCCTGGCAATCTTGATTCCAGTTTGTGCTTCATTCAACCTGGCATTTTGCCTGTTGTACCCTGTATATAACTTAAATAAGCAGGGTCACAATATACAGCCTTGACATACAACAGCCAGTCTGTTGTTTCATGTCTAGCTCTGTTGCTTCTTGACCTGTGTACAGGTTTCTCAGAAGGCAGGTCAGGTGGTCTGGTATTCCCATCTCTTAAAGAATATTCTACAGTTTGTTGTGATCCACACAGTCAATGGGCTTGGTTTAGTCAATAATGCAGAAATTTTTCTGGAACTTCCTTGCTTTTTTGATGATCCAAAGGATGTTTGCAATATGATCTCTGGTTCCTCTGCCTTTTCTAAATCCAGCTTGATCAGCTGGAAGTTCATGGTTCATCTACTGCTTAAGACTTTCTTAGAGAATTTTGAGCATTATTTTACTAGTGTGTGAGAAGAATGCAATTTTATGATAGTTTGAACATTCTTTTGCATTGTGTTTATTTGGGATTGGAATGATAACTGATATTTTCCAGTCCTGTGGCCCCTGCTGAGTATTCCAAATTTGCTGGTATATTGATTGTAGCAATTTCATAGCATCATCTTTTAGAGTTTGAAATAGCTCAACTGGAATTCCATCACCTCCATTAGCTTTGTTCATAATGATGCTTCCTAAGGCACATTTAACTTCACATTCCAGGAGGTCTGGGTCTAGGTGAGTGATCACACCATTGTGGTACCATTGTGTATATGTACCACAGCTTTCTTATCCATTTGTCTACTGATGGACATCTAGTTTGCTTCCATGTCCTGGCTATCGTAAACAGTGCTGCAATGAACAGTGGGGTCCATGTGTCTCTTTCAATTTTGGTTTCTTCAGTGTGTATGCCAAGCAGTGGGATTTTGGGGTCATATGGCAGTTCTATTTCCAGGTTTTTCAGGAATTTCCACACTGTTCTCCATAGTGGCTGTACTAGTTTGCATTCCAACCAACAGTGAAAGAGGGTTCCCTTTTCTCCACACCCTCTCCAGCATTTATTGTTTGTAGACTTTTTGATAGCAGCCATTCTGATGGGCATGAGATGATACCTCATTGTGGTTTTGATTTGCATTTCTCTGATAATGAATGAAGTTGAGCATCTTTTCATGTGTTTTTTAGCTATTATGTCTTCTTTGGAGAAATGGCTGTTTAGTTTTTTGGCCAATTGTTTGATTGGGTCATTTATTTTTCTGGAATTGAGCTGCAGGAGCTGCTTGTATATTTTTTAGATTAATTTGTCAGTTGCTTCATTTGCTATTATATTCTCCCATTCTGAAGGCTGTCTTTTCACCTTGCTATAGTATTCTTCATTGTGAAAAAGCTTTTAAGTTTAATTAGGTCACATTTGTTTATTTTTGCTTTTATTTCCTTTACTCTGGGAGGTGGGTCATAGAGGGTCCTGCTGTGATTTATTCAATGTTTTGCCTATGTTTTCCTCTAGGAGTTTTATAGTTTCTGGTCTTACATTTATATCTTTAATCCATTTTGAGGTTTTGTTGTTTTGTGTGTGTGTGTGTATGGTGTTAGAAAGTGTTTTCGTTTCATTCTTTTACAAGTGGTTGAGCAGTTTTCCTAGCACCACTTGTTAAAGAGATTGTCTTTTCTCCATTATATATTCTTGCCTTATTTGTCAAATATAAGGTGTCCATACATGCATGGATTTATCTCTGGACTTTCTATTATTATTGTTGTTTTACTCCCATGCTATGATTTCCATTAAATAATTTCCTCTTACTCAAGCCTGGTGTTTACTTAAATTTTATCTGAATAAGAAATGGGGACATGTGATATTGGAGTTTCCAGTGCTCTTGATTTCACAGATTCTGTAGTCGATGTGCAGTCCAACACATCCCTGTGATTTCTGTATAATGTGCAAGCTGTCAACTTGCAGCCCTGTGGCCAGATGGGCAATTTTGCAGTGTTCTTTCATCATGAGGTGGGTGATACCCTGGTTTTTCTCTTTGTGCCCAGTTACTGATGCTCAGTGCCCTGTCCATTAATTTATGTAAGAGGTAGAAATTATTGTATTCAAATTCTGTGATTTTATTTATTAGCTGTAATAACAAGGATATGCTTTCTTCATCCACTCCTTGGCTATTGTCTATGCAACAATATAACTCATATTCAAATGGCAGGATAAATGCTGGATTCTTTTCTGGAATTACCCAGCTTTCAAGATAATGAATTGATTCTGTCATCAGAGAAGTTTTGCTGCTGTTCTGTCGATAAACTGCATCCAACTCTTTGCAAATCCATGTACTGCAGCTCTCCAGGCTTCTCTGTCCTTAAGCATCTCCCAGAGCTTGCTCAAACCCATGTCCTTTAACTTGGTGATGACTTCCAACCATCTCTCATCCTCTATTGTCTCCTTCTCCTCTTGACTCCAATCATTCCCAGCATCAGTCTTTTCCAATGAATCTGCTTTTTGCATCAGGTGGCCATGGTTTTGGAACTTCAGCATTTGTATCCACCTCTTTGCAAGCCCACGGACTGCAGAATGCCAAGCTTCTCTATCCTTCATCCTTCATCATCTCCTGAAACTTGCTCAAACTCTTCTTTGAGTCGATGATGTCATCCAACTATCTTGTGCTCCATTGAATTGGTCCTTCCAATGAATCTAGAAGGTTACTCACTTGTTTATTTTTCTAATATATTTTTTAATTCACAAATTTAAACATATTATAATTTTTGTGTTTATTAAATTTGATGGTGTTCCAGTTTTAGCAATGGGAGCCTCTTCAATTTGGCATCTGAGATTTTTGCCTAAATATCCAAAATATTTTTTTCATGAATCCAATAATTTCACTAGAATATCTTAGTGTCTGCTGTTTTTGCTCAATATGATCATGTAAATACTGCTCTTTCAATATGCAGTTTTAAATAATGTTTCATTTTAAAAAGTTCTACTGAATTAGTTTTAGTACCTGTTCTGTTCCTTTGGCATTTTTCTCTTTTCAAGCATCCTACTATATTTATGCAGGATCCTCTGTTCCTATCTTTTCTAATGTCATCTCCATCTCCTACACAATTTATTATTATTATTTTAATTTTTATGTATTTAAACTGCTGTCCCTTTTACCTTTCTGTTTATATTGTATTTTCTTTTGTATTGGCATGCCTGGACAGCATATTAAAAAGCAGAGACATTACATTGCTGACAAAGGTCCATCTAGTTAAAGCTATGATTTTTTCAGTAGTCACGTATGGATGTGAGAGTTTGACCATAAAGAAATCTGAGCACTGAAGAAGTGATGCTTTTGAACTGTGGTGTTGAAGAAGACTCTTTAGAGTCCCTTGGACTGCAGTGAGACTTAACCAGTCAACCAGTTAATTTTAAGAAAATCAGTTCTGAATAATCATTGGAAAGACTGATGTTGAAGCTGAAACGCTAATACTTTGGCCACCTGATGTGAAGAACTGACCCATTGAAAAAGACCCTGATGCTGGGAAAGGCTGAGGGCAGGAGGCGAAGAGAACAACAGAGGATGAGATGGTTGGATGGCATGACCAACTTGGCGGACATGACCTTGAGACAGCTCTGGGAGTTGGTGATGGACAGGGAGGCCTGGCGTGGCCTGATGCAGTCCATGGGTTCACAAAGAGTTGGAAAGGGCTGAGCGACTGATGACTGACATGCTTCTAAGTCAGTCTTCATAGCTAAATTATTTTTAACTCTAATGTAAAAATTTTTCCCACATCTTTTCTTACACTGTTTACTTACACTGTTTAGTCATATATATATATATATATATATATATATATATAAAATTGTATAATTTTCTTCACAACTTTAACTTACTTTCCTACTCTGAATCTTATAGATTCAGTCTCTTTGAGTATATTTTGCTGACACAAGAAACAAGTTCTTTGTCTGTAGAGATGTTACTTTTCTTCTTATTCTTATGTTCAGTTCAGTTCAGTAGCTCAGTCATGTCCGACTCTTCATGACCCCATGACTCACAGCACGCCAGGCCTCCCTGTCCATCACCAACTCCCCGAGTTTACTCAAACTCATGTCCATTGAATCAGTGATACCATCCAGCCATCTCATCCTCTGTTGTCCCCTTCTCCTCCTGCCCTCAATCTCTCCCAGGATCAGGGTCTTTTCCAATGAGTCAACTCTTCGCATGAGGTCACCAAAGTATTGGAGTTTCAGCTTCAGCATCAGTCCTTCCAATGAATACCCAGGACTGATCTCCTTTAGGATGGACTGGTTGGATATCCTTGCAGTCCAAGGGACTCTCAAGAGTCTTCTCCAACACCACAGTTCGAAAGCATCAACACTTTGGCCCTCAGCTTTCTTCACAATCCAACTCTTACATCCATACATGACCACTGGAAAAACCATAACCTTGACTAGACAGACCTTTGTTGGCAAAGTAACATCTCTGTTTTTTAATATGCTATCTAGGTTGGCCATAACTTTGCTACTTTTTCAAATGGGTTTGACCCTGATGCTCTTATATTTCTCAGTCTTACATGAATTAAGTCAGTCATTCTTTTTTTTTTTTTTTTTTCAAGTCAGTCATTCTTAGTAAATTATTTTCCGAGGTGTGAAAGTATCTATCTACCACTTTTATCTGGACTTTTAAAATATTTGATTCTATTTCCCCTGTAGGACTCAATTTAATTTCCACTCTGACGAGTTTTAATTTCTCCTCTGAGGCCCGCTTGAGAGGGGAAGTCTGAGTCCTGAAAGCTCAGGGGTTCTAGACTATTGCAGCTCATGAATTCTCCCTGAAAGCCCATTAAACTCAACTACTATCAGACCTGGAAAAGCACCTTCTGATTTCAGCTGCTATTTCTCTTGGGATCATGGGCCTTCCTTTCATTATCTTTTAGCTACTTTATAGTTTCCTATTCTACCAGTCAATCCTGAAGGAAATCAACCCTGATTATACATTGAAAGGACTGATGCTGAAGCTGAGCCTCCAATAATTTGACCACCTGATGCAAAGAGGCAACTCATTGGAAAAGACTCTGAGGCTGGGAAAGACTGAGGGCAGGAGGTGAAGTGGTGACAGAAGATAAAATTGTTGGATGCCATCACAGACTCAATGGACATGAGTATGAGCAAAGTCCAAGAGATAGTGAAGGACAAGGAAGCCTGGTGTACTGCAGTCCATGGGATTGCAGACTCAGAAATAGCTGAGAAACTGAACAACGACAGCAGTTCTCATCAGATGTCCCTTTTCTGTCCACTTTCCCCAAATCAACAAGAACAGCACCAAGTCACCTGGATTTAGTGGTTTTTGAAGATATTGCCAAGGGGGTTTTGATTTTTTCTACCTAAATGTTTACCTATTTTAATGTGGTAATCAGAAAAACCTAACACCCAAACAAGATGTCTCTTTAATTATAGGGGGCTGCAATGAAAAAATAGGAAGTCAAGAGATGCCTAGAGTAACAGGCAAATTTGGCCTTACAGTACAAAAAGAAGCAGGGCAAAGGCTAATAGAGTTTTGCCAAGAGAACGCACTGGTCATAGCAAACACCCTCTTCCAACAACAGAAGGAAAGACATCACCAGATGGTCAATAACAAAATCAGACTGATTATATTCTTTGGAGCCAAAGATGGAGAAGCTCAATAAAGTCAGCAAAAACAAGACCAGGTGCTGACTGTGGCTCAGATCATGAACTCCTTGTTGCAAAATTCAGACTTAAACTGAAGAAAGTAGGGATAAACACTACACCTTTCAGGTATGACCTAAGTCAAATCCTTTATGATTATACAGTGGAAGTGGCAAATAAATTCAAGGTATTAGATCTAATATACAGAGTGCCTGAAGAAATATGGACAGAGGTTCTTGTCATTGTACAGGAGGCAATGATCAAGACCATCCCCAAAAAAAATAAATGCAAAAAGGTAAAATGTTTGTCTGAGGAGTCCTTACAAATAGCTGAGGAAAGAAGGGAAGTGAAAGGCAAAGGAGAAAAGGAAAGATATACTCTTTTGAATGTAGAGTTCCAAAAAATAGCAAGGAGAGATAAGAAAGCCTTTCTCAGTGATGAATACAAAGAAATAGAGGAAAACAACATATATTAAGGGAATATTTCATGCAACGATGGGCACAATAAAGGACAGAAATGGCATGGATGTAACAGAAGCAGAAGATATTAAGAAAAGGTGGCAAGTATTTATAGAAAAACCATTAAAAAAAATCTTCATGACCCAAATAACCACAATGGTGTGATCACTCAACTAGAGCCAGACATCCAGGAATGTGAAGTCAAGTGGGTCTTAAGAAGGATCACTATGAACAAAGCTGGTGGAGGTGATGAAATTCCAGTTGAGTTAATTCAAATCCTAAAAGATGCTGCTGCTAATGTACTGGACTCAATATGCCAGCAAAGTTGGAAAACTCAGCAATGGCCACAGGACTGGAAAAGGTCAGCTCTCATTGAAATCCCTAAGAAAGGCAATGCCAAAAAGTGTTCAAACTACCACACAATTGCACTCATCTCATACATTAGCAAAGTAATACTCAAAATTCTCCAAGACAGGCTTCAATAGTATGTGAACTGTGAACTTCCAGATGTTCAAGCTGGATTTAGAAAAGACATAGGAACCAGAGATCAAATTCCCAACAGCCCTTGGATGATCAAAAAACCAAGAGAGTTCGAGAAAATCATCTACTTCTGGTTTATTGACTACACTACCAAAGACTTTGAATGTGTGGATCACAGCACCCTGTGGAAAATTCTTCAAGAGATGGAGATACCAGGCCACCTCAGTTGCCTCCTTAGAAATTTGTGTGCATGTCAAAAGCAACAGTTAGAACTGGGCATGAAACAACAGACTGGTTCCAAATCAGAAAAGGAGTACATTGAGGCTGTATATTGTCACCCTGCTTATTTAACTTATATGCAGAGTACATCATGCGAAATGCCAGGCTAGATGAAGCACAAGCTGGAACCAAGATTGCTGGGGGAAATAGCAATAACCTCAGAAACACTAGTGAAACCACCTTTATGGCAGAAAGTAAAGAAAAATTAAACAGCCTCTTGATAAAAGCAAAAAAGGAGAGTGAAAATTTTGGCTTAAAACTCAGCATTCAGAAAACTAAGATCATGGCATACAGTTCCATGATTTCATAGCAAATAGATGGGGAAACAGTGGAAACAGTAAAATACTTTATTTTGGGGGCTCTAAAACCACTGCAGAGGGTGACTGCAGCCATGAAATTAAAAGATGCTTGCTCATTGGAAGAAAAGCTATGGCCAAACTAGACAGCATATTACAAAGCAGAGACATTACTTTGCCACCAAAGGTCCATCTAGTCAAAGCTATGGCTTTTCTAGTAATCATATATGGATGTGAGAGTTGAACTATAATGAAAGCTGAGCACCAAAGAATTGATGCTTTTGAACTGTGGTGCTGGAGAAGACTCTTGAGAGTCCCTTGGACTACAATGAGATCAAGCTAGTCATCCTAAAGGAAAACAGTCCTGAATAGTCATTGGAAGGACTGATTCTGAAGCTGAAACTCCAGCACTTTGGCCACCTCATGTGAAGAACTGACTCATTCAAAAAGACCCTGATGCTGGGAAATATTGAAGGTGGGAGCAGTAAGGGACAACAGAGGATGAGATGGTTGGTTGGCATCACAGATGTGATTGACATGAGTAGGCTCCATGAATTGGAGATGGACAGTGAAGCCTGGTGTGCTCTAGTCCATGGAGTTGCAAACTGTTGGACATGCCTGAGCGATGGACTGAACTGAAGTGAGTATTACTGCATTTTCCCAGAAATACCCTCCCCCCCTTAGCTCTTTATTATTAGTTTCTAAGATATGTGTGTATTTGGCTCTATTGTTTCCTAGTTTCTGGCATGTGAGATCTTTCTGTTAAATTATGTGGGATCTAGTTTCCTGACCAAGGACCAAACCTGGGCCCCTTCAAGAGTTATGTCTTAGCTACTGGATCATGGAAGCCCTCTTCCGTTAGTTCTTTAAACTTGCATATGGCCTGCATACTTAGATTTTAAGTCCCAAACAAACAACAAGAACTAAGAGAACTTTCATAAGCTGGCTCACTGCAAGTTCATGCTCTTTACTTTGATAGAGGACCAGATGTTGCTTGATGACCCTTTCATTCATCCTAAGGCATTCCCTGTGGGCCTGCAGGCTCAGCCTATACTAATTTTGTCCTCAAACTTTTAGACATTGATGTTGGGGGAAATACATTGTAGACATGAAGAATTTGGGATGGAAGGAATAAAACCTTACATTTCAGTTTTGTACTGACAATTTAGATCTAGCAAATGGGCTTTTTTTTTTTTTTTTGCATGTGCATTCTGTAGCTGATATTATGTAACTAGATGTCTATTGATATACCTAAGTATTAAAATTTAACTAAATTTTAATTACAACCAAAAGTTCTCAAAGATAATCACAATGGTATGATCACTCACCTAGATCACTTCACGTGAAATGTGAAGTCAAGTGGGACTTATGAAGCATCACTATGAACAAAGCTAGTGGAAGTTATGGAATTCTAGTTCATCTATTTCAAGTCTTAAAAGATGAAGTTGTTAAGGTGCAGCAATCAATATGCCAGCAAATTTGGAAAACTCAGCAGTGGCCACAGGAGTGGAAAAGGTTAGTTTTCATCCCAATCCCAAAGAAAGGCAATGCCAAAGAATGTTCAAACTACCACACAATTGCACTCATCTCACATGCTAGCAAAGTAATGCTCAAAATTCACCATGCCAGGCTACAAAAGCATGTGAACCTTGAACTTCAAGATCATCAAGCGTGATTTAGAAAAGGCATAGGAACCAGAGATCAAATTGCGAACATTTGTTGGATAATGGAACAAGCAAGCAAGTTCCAAGAAAACATCTACTTCTGCTTTATCGACTATGCCAAAGCCTTTGACTGTGTGGATCACAATAAACTGTGGAAAATTCTTTAAGAGATGGTAATTCCAGGCCACGTTTCCAGCCTCCTGAGAAATCTGTGTGCAGGTCAGGAAGCAATAGTGGGAACTGGACATGGAACAACAGACTGGCTCCAAATCAGGAAAGGAGTACATCAAGGCTGTATATTGTCACCCTGCTTATTTAACTTATATGTAGAATACATCATGGGAAATACTGAGGTGGTTGAAGCACAAGCTGGAATTAAGACTGCAGGGAGAAATATTAATAACCTCAGATATGCAGATGACTCCACCCTTATGGCAGAAAGTGAAGAAGAACTAAAGAGCCTCTTGATGACAGTGAAAGAGGAGAGTGAAAAAATTGGCTTAAAGCTCAACATTCAGAAAACTAGTATCATGCCATCCTGTACCATCACTTCATGGCAAATAGATGGAGAAAGATTGGTAACTGAGACAGACTTTATACTTTTGGGCTCCAAAATCATGTCAGATGGTGAATGCAGCCATGAAATTTAAGACACTTGCTCCTTGGAAGAAAATCTATGTCCAAGCTAGATAGCATAGTAAAAAGCAGAGACATTACTCTCCCGACAGAAGGCTCATCTAGTCAAAGCTTTGGTTTTTCCAGTAGTTATGTACGGATGTGAGAGTTGGACTATAAAGAAATATGAGTGCCAAAGAATTGATGCTTTTGAACTGTGCTGTTGGAGGAGACTCCTTTGAGTCCTTTGCACTGCAAGGAGATCCCACTAGTCCATCCTAAAGGAAATCAGTCCTTAATATTCATTGGAAGAACTGATGCTGAAGCTGAAACCCCAATACTTTGACCACTTGATGTGAAGTACTGACTCATTAGAAAAGATCCTGATGCTGAGAAAGATTGAAGGCAGGAGGACAAGGGGATGGCAAAGGATGAGGTGGTTGTACAGCATCATGGACTTGATGGACATGAGTTTGTATAGGTTCTGGGAGTTGGTGATGGACAGGGAAGCCTGGCATGCTGCAGTCCATGGTCACAAAGAGTCAGACACAACTGAGCAACTGAACTTAAATGAAGTATTATTTAGTGTACAATACTTGTTTTTCAGGACTGTATCTTTGCTAGATGCCTAGCCCTCAGATCAAAACCCTGATGTCTACCCCATTTTCTTAAATCTTGTTGGTATATGGATTTCCTACTGCTTACCTTATATTCTGAAAGTAACCTAACAACACATTTTCTATTGACATTTCATTTATCAGCTGGAATAATCAGATTTCTCTTATGTAAACTTCCTTAATGTTCTGTCTTTTTCCATTTAGTGTGAGATTTCTATAGACTTTCTTTTGTTTTATACTTTGTTTTGCATATATGCTGTCTCTGCACTTCAGCCACAAAACTACACAAGATATTGGGCTGTAACAACAACTGTTATCATTTTACAGGAAAAAAGTCTATATCTTGCTCAGTTTATGTGACACTTCCTAAATGTAATGCCATTTTTAAAATTTTTCTAAAATTCTTTATATTATTGCACACCTAACCCAGTTCTCCTTGAATTTCTCTCCTTTGGCTTTACTTATTCATGGATCTATACTTTATTCTTAATCTGTGATTATTCTGTTTGTTTAATTGATTCTGACAGTTTCCATGCTTGACCCCTGATTAGCATGTCAGTTCTGCATTTTCAGCATACATACCTCTTTGATACACATAAGCTCTTATGTGACTCATAATCACCTCATAACCAATATTAATTCATATAAAATCCAATAACTGCTGTCCTATAAAGTCTTTAAGTATATACTCCACTTTTAAAACATATCTCTAAATGATGTGAGAAATGCTTGAAGTCTCACAATCATGAATCCAAATCCACTGTCACCTGTCCTTAATGTCAGTAAGGATGACTGGTGTTTCTTTGCTGGAGTTTCATTATTTAATTTCAAAAATAATATATAGATATTTAATGATGATACATTTACAATTGTGACAGACATCATGTCCTGACCTCTCCCACATCCATGACACCTCCTGCCCACCCTGGACAGCACTGATGGATTTTGGGCAAACTGTTTCAGTCACCTCTGAGGATGATCCCTTAGAAATTAAACCAATCAAGATATTAGTTTTTGTTGTTGTTGTTGTTGTTGTGTTCATTAGAAGGCTTGTAACAAGTGATATTCCCTTCTGGAATTAAAAATTACAAAAGCAATTTAAATTATATGATTACCAACTAAATTTTGAACTGTGACATTGGAGAAGACTTGAGAGTCCCTTGGCCTACAAGGAGATCAAACCAGTCAATTCTAAAGGAAATCAGTCCTGAATATTCATTGGAAAGACTGATGCTGAAGCTGAAACTCCAATAGTTTGACCACCTGATGTGAAGAACTGACTCATTGGAAAAGACCCTGATGCTGGGAAAGATTGAAGGAGGTGAAGGGGATGAGTGGAAGAGGATGAGTTGGTTGGATGGCATCACTGACTCGAAGGACATGAATTTGAGCAAACTCTGGCAGTTGGTGATAGACAACACAGTCTGGCATGCTGTGGTCCTTGGGGTCACAAAGAGTTGAACATGACTTAGTGACTAAACTGAACTGAACTGATTAAATTACTATAAAAAACACATATGTATATCAATGTAAGCATATGTGTATATAAATGCATAGATATGTACATTTATCATGCTGCTGCTGCTGCTAAGTCACATCAGTTGTGTCCAACTCTGTGTGACCCCATAGACAGCAGCCCACCAGGCTCCTGTCTGTGAGATTCTCCAGGCAAGAATACTGGAGTGGGCTGCTATTTCTTTCTCCAGTGAATAAGAGTGAAAAGTGAAAGTGAAGTCGCTCAGTCGTGTCTGACTCTTAGAGACCCCATGGACTGTAGCCTACTAGGCTCCCTTGTCCATGGGATTTTCCAGGCAAGAGTACTGGAGTGGGGTGCCATTGCCTTCTCTGACATTTATCATAATTTATAACACTTTAATCAATATTAAAATGATATATACAAACATTAAATCCCATTTAATTATGGAAGATGTAGCAATTCTGTTACCCATTGCTATTTGAAAAGTAGATAAAATTGTTAAAATTTGCAAAATTTGTAAATATTCAAGATTCATATTCCTGAGACATTTTGTTTAATGACTATAATACTTTTTATTTCAGATATACAGTCTTTTTTGTTTCCCAGTAGAATCTATTATGTATTTTAATACATTTTCAGAACTTAGGAAGGATTTCATGAGGCCCAAATGAATGGTATACTTTATTTAGATCTATATGTAGTTCTTAATGCACGTTAAGAAAGTCTGATACAAGTGAAATAATTGTTTCATCTACTGCACTGCCATATATGTACTGTTCATGAGAAATGCACCAACAGAATCTTTCAGGCACATCTGGTTTTGGTTTCACTCAGCTGCTTTTACTAATGAGGTAAACAAATAATTTTCTACATTCAAAAGTGGAAGAAGTTGTGCTTTTTCTCCCATTATGTCTGCATTTCTATTGTGAAGATGCCATTTATTCACATAATTTAAGAAAAGGAAAAAGTAGGCTTCTCTGTGAAACTCAGTTCTGTAGAGACTAATACTTTCTCTGTAAATACATTTTGATTACTCACGTTTAATTTAAAATGATATAATCTTTCATTTTGATTAGAAATAGCAGTTAACAAAACATACCAAGTCAAAGACTAAAAATAGTTACTTAAGAGTCAAAGGCAGAGTCTTATTGCCACTTCTCTTCTTGGAGATCTGTTAGAAGGAATAGAATACATCTGTGAGTTCCCTAAAAGTGTAGAAATAATGTTGAATAATTATAATTAGCAATATTGATTAAATTACCTCCTAAAAATAACTTGTTATTCTCCATATATAAATGGCACATATTCATATTTGGCTTAGTTAAGTGGATTTAATTAGAATGAATATTGATCCCAGGCAACTGTATGGGATCCTTTGGCCACAGTGATTACTGGAAGCAGGCGCTTGGGAGGACGGGGCGAGATGCATATCCTCTCCCTCTGTCTTTTTCCCCCCATTTATATGGTGACTTCATTCACTTCATCAACTGAGAATCAATATGGTAGAAGACACACTACCAACAGTACTTAGACTCAGATTTCCATGTTTTTATCATCAGATCAGCATCCCTCATTTTGTGTATGTTTAGATTTCTAAAAACCAATCAAATTAGAGATACCTACCTCTGCATATCCCTTGCTCATTAATATATTAATACATGCACATGTATGCATAGAAACATACATTCCCATATATTTATTTCCCTCTCAAATTCAATTTTACAAATGCCCCAGATATGTATTATTCTATTTCTGACTATACTTCATCCTGTATGACAGTGTCTAGGTCCATCCATGTCTCTGTAAATGACATCATTTTGTTCCTGTTTTGGATGAGTAATATTCCATTGGATGTATGTAGCACATCTTCTTTATCCTTTCATCTGTTGATGGATGTTTAGGATGCTTTTATGTCTTGGCAATTGTGAACAATGTTACACTGAACAATGAGGTGCATGTATCTTTTCACATTATGGCTTTCTCTGCAAATATGCTCAGGAGCGGGATTGCTGGGTCATATTGTAATTCTATTTTTAGTTAGTTTCCTTTCTTTCTTTCTTTTTTTTTTTTGAGTAATCTCCATATTGTTCTCCCTAGTGGCTGCATCACTTTACATGCTCACCAGTGTGGGAAGGTGCCCTTTTCTCCACACCCTCTCCATCATGTAGTTTATAGATTATTTTGATGATGGCAATTCTGACAAGGTTTGAAGTGATAACTCATTGTAATTTTGATTTGCATTTCTCTAATAATTAGTGATATTAAAGTATCTTTTCATGTTTTGTTGGCCATCTGTATGTCTTCTTTGGAGAAATGTCTGGTTACATATTTTGCCCATTATTATTATTATTATTATTATTATTATTAATTTGATACTGAGCTGCATGAGCTGTTTGTATATTTGTCAGTGGTTTAACTTTCAAATATTTTCTCCCATTCCAGTTGTTGATTTTTCATCTTATTTATGGTTTCCTTTGCTGTGCCAAAGCTTTTAAAATTAATTTAGCACCCATTTGCTTATTTTTGTTTTTATTTTCATTACTGTAGGAGATGAGGCAGAAAAGATCTTGCTACCTCTATGCAATTTAAAATCATATCCAGGACAGGATATCTAACTATGATATTGGTATTTTGTGTGACATTTATTCCTATCAAACAGATCTGATAATACTTCTCAGTATAGAACATGAAACAAATGATATATTTTAACTTCTTCAATAATTATCAAAGCATTGTAATGAATGAACTATAAAAGGATCATTGAAGAGATGTTTAATTAAAATGAAAAATGCAGTTATCAAGATAATTCTTACATCTGAGCTGGATAGTATTTTTTACAATTTTTTTTTTCTGTTATTCGATGTTATATAGCCTGAGAAACAAATGTCTTTATTCTGTATCAAGCTGACTTCTGTGCCTTCTGGTTGGTTGGTCAATGTGGTCACTGAAGCTCTGAGGGAATGAGAGGAGTTAGGTTAGTTACTGATAAGATACACTGATGGAGTGAGTACTGTTGATAGACTCTGTGTATGATTTGTTATAGGGTCTATACATCATAGGAAGATATATGAAAGAGCTATGTAACATACATAAGTAGAAAAATATTCTAGGTCTATTGGGAGGAATGACTCAGTTGACTATACAGGCATTTCATATTTTTTTATTCCATTGCAAAATTAAAATTAGATTGTACCTGCATCCTCTTGACTGAGGGGCTAGAAGGTCTCTTTGAAGGACTCTGTAGTATAGCCACAATGAATCTTTCTTCAAGAGTTTTACAGTCATTTACACAGTGACTATTTAGTAAGAAAAGGAAAATGTTTTTAATTTCCACACAGTTATAAAGTATTACTGATGCCAATTCCTGAAAACCATCCACACCAGTCACAAGTGAAGTTTCTTGATTTATGGAATGTTACTCTGAGACTGCTTCCCAGATGGCCCAGTGGGGCTGTGACTTGTTCCACTACTAAGAGTGTTTTTTAAAAGGTCTAATTTAAAAACTGAAAAAATTCCAACAATTATCCTTGATCCACAGAGTGATTTTTTGAAAGGAAGAACTGAATAGTAAGTCCTTGGAACTGCCTCTCATCTTCGTTGTTGTTGTTCAGTTGTTAAGTCATGTCCAACTCCGCGATGCCATGGACTGCAACATGTCAGTCTTCCCTGTCTTTCACTATCTCCCAGAATTTGCTCAAACTCACATCCATTGAGATTCACTCATCTGTATCATCATATTCAAAAGGGGAGAAAATGAAATAAAGTATCCCTGAGAGATTTCAGAAATTAATGCAGAAATCAAGGATTGTAAAGATGCAGGATTAATAATTTATACCTCATATCTGTTCATCTTTTGCCTGTGCAAAGTAAACCAGGTTGTGGAAGATGACTATTATTACATACTAAGTATGGAATTGACACTAATTCCAATCATAGTTCTTAGGTAGTATATTGCAGAAGTGAATCACAGTAGACCCAGACATCTGGTATGTACCTCTAAAGCTAGTGAATGAATTCAACTTATATCAGCAAAAGTAATCAGAAGAAATATATATTCATGTGGGAAAGAACATTTTTATATATCAATTTCCTTTCTCTGTTACCTCATTTGTTTCATATTCTATGTAATAGTACCTTTGGCCAACAAACTCATTTATACAGAATTTATAAGGATTAATATGTGCCTATCAACAAGAAGTACCTGGCTTGGTAGAATGATGGGATAGCATGCCAGGTGAGATAACAATGTATCTGAGGTCAGAGTTATTTCCTCAGTTCAGTTCAGTTCAGTTCATTCGTTCAGTTGTGTCCGACTCTTTGTGACCCTATGGACTGCAGCACGACAGACCTCTCTGTCCATCACCAACTCCCAGAGTTTACTCAAACTCATGTCCATTGAGTCAGTGATGCCATCAGCCATCTTATCCTCTGTTGTCTCCTTTTCCTCTTGCCTTCAATCTTTCCCAGCATCAGGGTCTTTTGCAATGAGTCAGTTCTTTGCATCAGGTGGCCAAAGTATTGGAGTTTCAGCTTCAGCATCAGTCCTTCCAATGAATATTCAAGACTGATTTCATTTAAGATGGACTGGTTGGATCTCCTTGCAGGTCAAGGGACTCTCAAGAGTCTCCTCCAACACGACAGTTCAAGCATTATTTCCTACAGGGTGTGAATATATTTTCCCTTAACCATTGACTGATATAATATGAAATCTTCTCCATGACTTTTTTAGAGAACAAGGGAGAGGAAGGTTGGGTCAACTTTCGTGATTATGCCCAGTGATTCCTTTAAGGCTATTTTACTTCCCATCATAGTGAGCTTGGAATTAATAGGTTTTGATGGCTTAGAATTAAAACAAGAGATGCTCATGAAGGTTCCATCAATTTGGAAGCTAACAATGAAGAATTCTTCTGAATTCCTCAGACACCTTGCCCACTAGTCAGAAGAGTTGACTCACCAACCTGTTGCTGGATTCCTGTTGCTGGATTTCTATATATAAAGTATATATTATTTATATTTACAAAGAATAATTTGAATTTATGTCTCATAGAATAAAAAGTACTGTCTCTGAAATTTTGAGTGGCTTCCTGTCACTTTGTGGTAAATAAAGCAGGAAATGGAAACAGTAAGAGACTATTTTTGAGCTCCAAAATCACTGCACATGGTCACTGCAGCCATGAAACTAAAAGATACTTGCTCATTGGAAGAAAAGCTATGACAAAACTAGACAGCATGTTAGAAAGCACAGACATTACTTTGCCAACAAAGGCCCATCCAGTCAAAGTTATGGTTTTTCCAGTGGTCATGTATGGATGTGAGAGTTGGACTATAAAGAAAATTGAGCACTGAAGAATTGATGTTTTTGAACTGTAGTGTTGGAGAAGACTCTTGAGAGTCTTTTGGACTGCAAGGAGATCAAACCAGTTAATCCTAAAGGAGATCAGTCCTGAATATTCATTGGAAGGACAGATGCTGAAGCTGAAACTCCAGTAGTTTGACAACCTGATGTGAAGAACTGACTCATTGGAAAAGACCCTGATGCTAGGAAAGATTGGAGGAGAAGGGGACATCAAAGGATGAGATGGTTGGATAGCATCACTGACATGATGGATATGAGTTTGAGTAAACTCTGGGATTTGGTGATGGACAGGGAAGCCTGGTGTGGTGCAGTCCATGGGGTTGCAAAGAGTCAGACATGACTGAGTAACTGACCTGAACAGAAAAATACAGACAGATAAAATGATCCATTTTATGTCCAATGATTAGAAGATTGAAAATTTTTAAATTGGCAAATATCCTTAAATTGATATACAGACTTTTATAGATTCAAAGCAACCCCCTTCATCTTCCCATCAGGTATACTGTAGTGTGTGTGTGTGTGTGTACATAAATCCAGGAATTGATAATGGACAGGGAAGCCTGGTGTGCTGTAGTCCATGGGGTCATAAAGAGTCAGACACAACTGAGGAACTGAACTGAAATCCCATCAGCACTTCTTAGCATTCCCTTGCTGAATAATACTGGCCCATGTTATCTGTGGTAGCCTATTAAGTATAAGGTCACTATGATCTTGGATCCTGGAATGAATCTTTGGGTTAGAGTAACTGAGGTCTGTAGTAAATTAAAGATAACTTAAATTATTTGTCACTTCTGTCTTTGACTAGACATTGCCATTCCCTTTAATCAGTTGGAGAAATTAATAACTTTCATCAATAGGCTCTGCATGAAGTAGAGTACCAGTCCAAACTCAGATTTCAAGAGCCTGGAATCTTCCATCCCCTGTCTCCTAGAACACTTACTTTAGAGAAATCCAGTTAGTATGTATGAAGTCTGGCTACCCTGAGAATGCCAAAGGTGTAAATAATCCAAACTAAGCCCATGCTTCAAAATCACTGCAGATGGTGACTGAAGCCATGAAATTAAAAGACACTTGCTCTTTGGAAGAAAAGCTATGACCAACATAGACAGCATATTAAAAAGCAGAGACATTTCTTTGCTGACAAAGTTTCATCTAGTCAAAGCTATAGTTTTTCCAGTAGTCAGGTATAGATGTGAGAGTTGGACCATACAGAAAGCTGAGTGCCAAAGAATTGATGCTTTTGAACTGTGGTGTTGGAGAAGACTCTTGAGAGTCCCTTGGACTGCAATGAAATTAAACCGATCAATCATATAGGAAATTGATCCTGAATATTCATTGGAAGGACTGATGCTAAAGTTGAAGCTCCAATACTTTGGCCACCTGATGTGATTAACTGACTCATTAGAAAAGACCCTGATACTGAGAAGGAGTGAAGGCAGGAGGAGAAGGGGACGATAGAGGACGAAATGGTTTGATGGCATCAGTGAACATGAGCAAACTCTGGGAGTTGGTGACAGGGAAGCTTGGTGTGCTGCAGTCCATGGTGTTGCAAGTTGTTGGACATGACTGAGCGACTGAACTGACTGAATTCAAACCCATGATTCCAACCATCCTCACTGCTATGAGTTGAGTCCCCCCCCACCCAAAAATAAAAGATATGTTGAAATTCTAATTTTAAGCATCTCAGAATGCAAGCTTATGGGAAAACAAGACCAGTGCCAGTGTGAATAGTTAAGATGTGATCTTACTGAAATAAGGTAGGCCCTTATTCCCATATGAACGCTATCCTTATAGGAAGATAATGTGATATGAATAAACAGGAGGAGACACACATGTAACAGAGGAGGCAGAGATTGGAATAATGTATTTACAAATAAAGAAAGCCAATGATTGCCAGCAAATACCAGAATCAAACGAGGCAAAGAAGGGTTTGTACATATTTCAAAGAAAGTATGGACTTGCTAATATCTTGATTTCAGGCAGCTAGCCTTCTTAAAATACATTTCTTTTAAGCTTCCAAGTGTGTAGTCCTTTGTTATAACAGCCCTAGGAAACTAATACAGCCACCAAGGCATCAGATAAATGGGGAAAAAAACAAAACAAAACAAAACAAAAATCAGCTTGAACACTTCAGTCTAGCTCACCTACCATGTGTTAGGAGTTCATGCATAAGGAACAGGTGTTATTGACACCTAAACTTGTACCTGGGGTATTGTATCTTCCTTGTTGAAATATTTAACCTTATTTAACCCTCTTTTCAACTCTTAACTCATCATTCTTATTGTGCCATCACTTTCTTGCTGTTATATTTTATTTTTCAGTTATTTGAAAATATTTAATTTTTTATTGAAGTAGAATTGACTTACAAGTGTTATTTTCCAGGTGTAGAGGAAAGTGACTCATTTAATGCATATATAAAATGTAAATATATGCATATGTCATCTTTTTCAGATTCATTTTTTTTAGATTATTACAAAATTTTGATTACAGTTCCCTCTGTTATATAGTAGGTCCGTGTTGGTTACCTATTTTATATTCAGTAGTGTGTATATGTTAATTTAAAACTCCTAATGTATCCCCTCTGACCATCCCCTTTGGTAGCCTTAAGTTGTTTTTTCTATGTTTGCGAATCTATTTCTGTTCTGTAAGTTCATTTGCATGATATTTTAGATTCCATATAGGTGATATCATATGGTATTTGTCTTTCTCTTTCTGACTAACTTTACATAATATAATAATCTGTAGGATCATCCATGTTGCTGCAAATTGCATTATTTTTCCTTTTATGTGACTAACACTCCATTGTATATATGAATGTCATCTTTATCCATTTGCCTACAGATGGATGTCTAGGTGGCTTCCATGTCTTGGCTATTATAAAATAGTGCTGCTATGAAACATTGGGACCCATGTATATTTCCAAATTAGACTTTTATTTTGCTGTGATCTTAACTAATTTGCCATAACTCCTGAAATCAAATTGAGAAAAAGTTGGGCCAAATGCAATAAATTCAGACTAGAGGTAAAGTTAGAGAGGAGAAGTCTTGGTGAAGCACTGCATAGAAATACATTAATAGAGAGAAGAGTGTGGAAGACTCCACAGCCAGCTATTCTCAATTATATCAGATCAAACTAGATTTACTCTGTGAAATGAAAGGCACAGACAGTATAACTCACCTACAAATTTATATATTTTTAACATAAATGTAAAATTATACTCAGAGAAGGCAATGGCACCCCACTCCAATACTCTTGCCTGGAAAATCCCACGGACGGAGGAGCCTGGTAGGCTGCAGTCCATGGGGTCGCAAAGAGTCAGACACGACTGAGCGACTTCACTTTCACTTTTCACTTTCATGCATTGGAGAAGGAAATGGCAGCTCACTCCAGTATTCTTGCCTGGAGGATCCCAGGGATGGCAGAGCCTGGTGGGCTGCCATCTATGGGGTTGCACAGAGTCGGACACGACTGAAGCGACTTAGCAGCAGCAGCAACAAAGTCATTGTATTTTCTACAATACAGAAAATAAATGAGAAAAAGAATTTATTATAAAATAATATTTCCATATGCTAATGTTGACAAAAATACATGCTGGAACACAGACAGATACATCCAAAAGTTTCCAAAAATGTCTTCTAAGTTATGATATTGTTATTCTTACAAATCACTCTTCAAAGTAAAATACCAGAAGGTCTTCATTACAGAAAGTGAACAATCATCTTGGAAGAGTTAATGGCTCATTATGGAGATGGGTAGCCCACAGTAAATCTTAGCACAATTTGACATTCAGAGGCCCTGTAGCATGAGAATAAATTCCTTCCTCCTACCCTAAACTGAAAATTATGGCATCTGGTCCCACCACTTCATGGCAAATAGAGAACAAATGGTAGACAAGTTTAAAAGAGATGGGAATACCACACTATATTACCTGCCTCCTGAGAAACTGTATTCAAGTCAAGAAACAATAGTTAGAATTGGACATGGAAAACAGACTGGTTTAAAATTGGGAAAGGAGTACATCAAGGCTGTTTACTGTTACCTTCCTCATTTAACTTCTATGCAGAGTACACCATGTGAAACACCAGGCTGGATGAAACACAAGCTGGAATCAAAATTTCCAGAAGAAATATCAATAAGCTCAGAGATGCATATGACACCACCTTAGTGGTAGAAAGAGAAGAGGAACTAAAAAGCATCTTGCTGAGGGTGAAAGAGGTGAGAAAAAAAGCTCGCTTAAAACTCAACATTCAAAAACCAAGATAATGGCATCTGGTTCCATAACTTCATGGGGAAAGAATGGCAACAGTGACAGATTTTATTTTCTTGGGCTCCAAAATCACTGCAAATGGTAACTGCAGTCATGAAATTAAAAGACGCTTGCTACTGGGAAGAAAAGAGATGACAAACTTAACAGCATATTTAAAAACAGAGATATCACATTGTTGACAAAGTTCTACGTAGTCAAAGATATTGTTTATCCAGTAGTCATTTATGGATGTGAGAATTGGACCACAAACAAGGCAGAGCACCAAAGAATTGATGCTTTTGAATTGTGGTGTTACAGAAGACTCTTAAGAGTCCCTTGGACAACAAGGAGATAAAGCCAGTAAGTCCTAAAGGAAATAAATTCTGAATATTCATTGGAAGGACTAATGCTGAAACTGAAGCTCCAAAACTTTGGCCCTGTGATGTGAAAAGCAGATTCATAGGAAAAGTCCCTGATGCTTGGAAAGATTGAAGACAGGAGGAGAAGAAGATGACAGAGGATGATATGTCTGGATGGCATCACCATCTCAATGGACATCAGTTTGAGTAAACTCAGAGAAATAGTGAAGGGCAGGGAAGCCTGGCATGCTACAGGCCATGGGAATGCAAAGAATTCAACATGGTTCAGCAACTTAACACCAACCACCGTGTGAAAATAGAGTCAGAAAAGACAGCTATGAAACACGAAATAGTCCCTAACCAGAACATGACCGTGTCACCTTGATCTTCAATTTTCAACCTCTAGAAATATGAAAAACAAAATCTGTTGTTTATAAGCTATGTAGTTATTGGTACTGAGAAGGTAACAGGTAGGAAGGCTACAGGCCCCTAGATGTAGGAAATAGGCTGCAAGTGCCAGGTTTCTTTTTATCTCTCTCTCCCTCTCCTTCATTTCCAAGGCAAACAATTCAATATCACAGTAATTCAAATCTATGCCCTGACCAGTTATGCTAAAGAAGCTGAAGTTGAACAGTTCTATGAAGACCTACAAGACCTTGTAGAACTAACACCCAAAAGAGATGTACTTTCCATTATAGGGGATTGGAATGCAAAAGTAGGAAGTCAAGAGATACCTGGAGTAACAGGCAAATTGGGCCTTGGAGTACAAAAACAAAGCAGGTCAAAGACTAACAGAGTTTTGCCAAGAGTACATACTGGTCATAGCAAACATCCTCTTCCAACAACAGAAGAAAGGACTCTACACATGGACATCACCAGATGGTGAATACAGAATTCAGATTTATGACATTCTTTGCAGCCGAGGATGGAGAAGCTCTATACAGTCAACAAAAACAAGACCAAGAGTTGACTGTGGCTCAGATTAGGAACTGCTTATTGTCAAATTCAGACTTAAATTTAAGAAAGTAGGGAAAACCACTAGACCATTCAGGTATGACCTAAATCAAAGCCTTTATGATTATACAGTGAAGGTGGCAAATATATTCAAGGGATTAGATCTAATGGACAGAGTGCCTGAAGAACTATGGACAGAAGTTCATGGCATTGTACAGGAGGCAGTGATCAAGACCATCCCAAAAAAAAGAAATGCAAAAAGGCAAAATGGTTTTCTGAGGAGGCCTTACAAATAGCTGAGGAAAGAAGAGAAGCTAAAGGAAAAGGAGAAAAGAAAAGATATTCCCATTTGAATGCAGAGTTCCAAAGAATAGCAAGGAGATATATGAAAGCCTTCCTCAGTGATCAGTGCAAAGATATAGAGGAAAAGAACAGAATGGGACAGACTAGAGAGCTCTCCAAGAAAATTAGTTATACCAAGGAAACATTTCATGCAAAGATGGGCACAATAAAAGACAGAAATGGTATGGACCTAACAGAAGCAGAATATGTTAAGAAGGGGTGGCAAGAATACACAGAAGAACTATATAAAAATGGTATTCATGACCAAGATAATCACAGTAGTGTGATCACTCAACTAGAGACCAGACATTCTGATATGAAGTCAAATGGACCTTAGGAAACATCATTATAAACAAGGGTAGTAGAAGTGACATAATTCCAGTTGAGATATTTCCAATAATAAAAGATGAGGCTGTTAAAGTGATACAGTCAATACGCTAGCAAATTTAGAAAACTCAGCAGTGGCCACAGGACTGGAAAAGGTCCGTTTTCATTCCAATCCCAAAGAAAGGCAATGCCAAAGAATATTCAAACTACTACACAATTGCACTCAATTTCCCATGCTAGCAAAGTAATGATGCAAATTCTCCAAGCCAGGTTTCAACAGGACATGAAATGTGAATTTCCAAAAGTTCAAGCTGGATTTAGAAAAGGCAGAGGAACCAGACATCAAATTTCCAACTTCTGTTGGATCATCAAAACAGCAAGTGAGCTCCAGAAAAACATCTACTTTTGCTTTATTGACTTTGTTAAAACCTTTGACTGTGTGGATCACAACAAACTGTGGAAAATTCTTCAAGATATGAAAATACCAGACTACCTCACCTGCCTCTGAGAAGTTTGTATGGAGGTCTAGAAGCAAGAGTAAGAACTGAACATAGAACAGCAGACTGATTTCAAATCAGGAAAGGGGTACTTCAAGGCTGTATATTGTCACCCTGCTTATTTAACTTATATGCAGAGTACATCATGAGAAATGCTGGGCTGGATGAAGCACAAGTTGGAATCAAGATTGCCGGGAGAAATATCAATAACCTCAGATATGCAGATGACACCACTCTTATGGCAGAAAGCAAAGAAGATGAACAGCCTTTTGATGAAAGTGAAAGGAAAGTGAGAAAGTTGGCTTAAAGCGCAACATTCAGAAAACTAAGATCATGGCATCTGGTCCCATCACTTCATGGAAAATAGATGGGGAAACAATGGAAACAGTGAGAGATTTTATTTTTATTTATTTATTTATTTATTTATTTATTTATTTATTTATTTATTAGGCTCCAAAATCCCTGCAGATGGTGAGTCCAGCCATGAAATTTTTAAAAGACGATTGCTCCTTGGAAGAAAAGCTATGATCAAACTAGATAGCATATTAAAAAGCAAATACATTACTTTGCACCAAAGGTCTGTCTTGCCAAAGCTATGGTTTTTCTAGTAATCATGTATGGATGTGAGAGTTGGACTATAAAGAAATCTGAGTGCCGAAGAATTGATGCTTTTGAACTGTGGTGTTGGAAAAGACTTCAAAAGGAGTCCCTTCGACTGTGAAGAGAACAAACCTGTCAATCCTAAAAGAAATCATTCCTGAATATTCATTGGAAGGACTGATGCTGCAGCTGAAATTCTAATACTTTGGCCACCTTATGCAAAATACTGATTTATTTGAAATGTCCCTGATGCTGGGAAAGTTTGAAGGCAGAATAAGAAGGGGATGGCAGAGGATGAGATTGTTGGATGGCCTTACTGACATGATGGACATGAGTTTGAGCAGTCTCTGATAGTTGGTGATGGACAGGGAAGCCTGGTGTGCTGCAGTCCATGGTGTAGCAAAGAGTTAGAGAAGACTGAGCAACCGAACTGAACTAAGCAGCAGGAAGAAACAAACTACAAGTGTCAGGTTTTTCTCCTTTCTCTATACAAAATTAAAGGGAAGTTTCTTTTAAAATACTGTGTTGCCATGACGACACTTGGTGCCACCTTTTCTTAACTTTTCTCAAACCTTGAGGTAAACAATACGTTTTTCTTATGGAATTTTTTTTCTTAATCTATGTTAATAAACGATGTATTTGCCCTAAACTGTTTTTCTTCAAGTTGGTTCTGCCTATGACTCAGAACCAACAACTGCTCAAGAAACCAGTACCTTTTACTCATACAGTTGTTCTAATGTATAGTAATGAGACTATGTATTTGCTTGGGTACCTTCCTTTCTTCAAGGTTCATGCCAATCATTTTATGGTCTGGGATGATGCATCTTGTGCCAATGTTATCTCAAAATGCATGTTGTGGTTGAGGGGCCTGGTGCCACTCTCTGAGTTTTGAGACATTTCCTTTCTCTAATTAGCAGCCTGCTAGTTGGTATATAACTTCCTGCTTTAAAGACTAGAAAGGGGGCACTCTTTATGACCCTGTCTGATGTCTGTGTCAGAAGCTTTCTCTATGTCTTTTATAGTTTAATAAAACTTTATCAAGGAAAAGTTCTAAGCAATCAAACCTTGTCCCTGGCTCCAGTTTAAATTCTTCTCCTCTGGAGGCCAAGAATCCGGGCATCTTTCATGTCTCAACAACAACCTTTCAGTATTTTGTTTTAGTAACCTTAACAGACTAAGACCACATACTTGGAGTTTAAACAGAAAAAAAGCAATAGCCAAAAAACCCCAATAGAAACTCTAAAAGATTTTAAAAATATTAAAAGTGATTTCAAATTGTAGAGCAAAGTATCTTAAAAATACAAAAAAAAAAAAAAAAAAGAACACAGAGAATCAACTGTAAACGTTTCCCAGTGTTGAAAGCCAACATTCATCTTTTAGAGGGGCTAGCTCCTATTATACAGACTGAAATAAGTCAGAAAGACAAATATCAATATCATATACTAATGCATATATATGGAACCTAGAAAGATGGTACTGATGAATTTACTTGCAGGGCAGAAATGGAGAAAGAAACTAATGGACATGGGGGAGGGGAGGAGGGGGAGGATGAGATGCATAGACAGAGTAACATAGAAACTCACAATACCATATGTAAAATAGATAGTCAATGGGAATTTGCTCCATGACTCAGGGAATTCAAATAGGGGCTCTGTAACAATTTAGAGGGATGGGATGGGGAGGGAGATGGGAGGGAGTTTCAGGAGGGAGGGGAAATGGGTGTATCTATAGCTGATTCTTGTTGATTTCAACAGAAAGCAAGATTCTGTAAAGCAATTCAGTTCAGTTCAGTTCAGTCGCTCAGTCGTGTCCAACTCTTTGTCACCCTCATGAATCTCAACACACCAGGCCTCCCTGTCCATCACCAAATCCCAGAGTTTACTCAAACTCATGCCCATTGAGTCGGTGATATCATCCAACCATCTCATCCTCTGTCGTCCCCTTCTCCGCCTGCCCCCAATCCCTCCCAGCATCAGGGTCTTTTCCAGTGAGTCAACTCTTCTCATGAGGTGGCCAAAGTACTGGAGTTTCAGCTTCAGCATCAGTCCTTCCAGTGAACACCCAGGACTGATTTCTTTTAGGATGGACTGGTTGGATCTCCTTGCAGTCCAAGTGACTCTCAAGAGTCTTCTCCAACACCACAGTTCAAAAGCATCAATTTTTTGGTGCTCCGCTTTCTTCACAGTCCAACTCTCACATCCATACATGACCACTGGAAAAACCATAGCCTTCACCAGATGGACATTGGTTGGCAAAGTAATGTCTCTGATTTTTAATATGCTATCTAGGTTGGTCATAACTTTCCTTCCAAGGAGTAAGTGTCTTTTAATTTCATGGCTGCAATCACCATCTGCAGTGATTTTGGAGCCCCAAAAAATAGTCTGACAGTGTTTCCACTGTCTCCCCATCTATTTCCCATGAGGTGATGGGACCAGATGCCATGACCTTAGTTTTCTGAATGTTAATTATCCTTCATTAAAAAGTAAATAAAAAGCAAATATGACCCTGCACTTAACAATGCTTAAAAACAATGGCATATATTATCTTTCAATGTTCAGATTTTAAGGTCTACTTATAGACAAATACGAGTTAGTTTTAAATGCTTAGAACTTGAACACTCTGGCTGGAAACAGGAGCAGGCTTCTACACTATCATCTGTGGAAATGAAAGTGGGTTCCAGGCCCAGGGATCCTTGCCCATTTTTGGGGGACCAGCTTCCATCTACTCCCAGTATTCATCAACTCACTGAAAGTATAGGATTCTCATAGCATGCATTTTACTGCTATTTGTGCTGGTCACTAACAGGAGCTAAGACTCTGGGGTCATTCCTTATTACAGAAACTTACCTCCTCCCCCACCCACCCCTACAAAGTGACTACCTAATATAAAGTGAAAAGAAAGTGCTAGTCACTGAGTTGTGTCCAACTTTTTAGGACCCCATGGACTGTAACCCATTAGGTTCCTCTGTCCATGGAATTCTCCAGGCAAGAATCCTTAAGTGGATAGCCATTCACTTCTCCAGTGGATCTTCCTGACCCAGGGATGGAACCTGGGTCTCCCACATTGCAGAGAGATTGTTTCCCATCTGAGCCACTAGGGCCACTCAATATACCCTTCCCCAATTCCTATACCCCTTTTCCAGTGCTTTTTGGGGCTCACTGCCCATCAGTCATATCTTTTACATCATCCTCTTCTCTTGTCTGCTGACTCTTTCTTGAAGCTACTTTAAGAACACTGCTTAAATCATGAAGAAAGAAAAGCCCCTAGTAACAACTTTCCTAATTTTCAGTCTCAGTCAATGACCTTGCTTACCTCTCCATTAAGGAAATAAATCAGTAGGAAATCCCACCTATGGTTGTTTTCCTACAACCATAACTACCAATGTACCTACATTTGTGCCCACATAATCTGCATTCCCTATTGTGAGTAAAAATTAAATGTTCATAGTACAGTTTGAAATCAATTCTTCACTATTTCCTCCCCAAGGACATTTCTCCAACAGTTGTTTTCTCAGTGTTGTATCATTTGTTATTTGGCAAATTTTATCACCTCAACCTCCTTGAAGTGTTTTCTTATCACTTTATTTAGACATATCATGTACTCCTTATGGTTTATCAGTCTATTAAAATGTCTGTTTCTTCTTATTCTGTCTCCTGTATACATATTCTCTAATATTGGAGTGAGTTCTCATTTCTGCATACTTTTTAAAATCTAAATAATCTACATTTTTGACATCAAACATTAATATTATGTTTTGGAAATCCACAAATGTATAAATGTCTCTACTGTGAAATCTTGTATATTCAATAGATACTCAAAATTCTACCCCAGATTTCTAATAAGTGCCCAAATAAAATTAAAAAAAAAATTATATATCTGACCCTTTCCTAAACTAATCTTGGTTTCACTGCAGCCTTCCATATCTTATTAAGTAAGTCCACTCTCTGATTTTCTCAGGCCAATAATCTTGTAATATTTTTGAATTATTTCTGTCCTCACACCCTATCTAACTCATCACTAAATCTTGTTAGATATAACATCTATCCAGATCCTGATTACATCTCACCTATTTTCCTGCTAGGATTTTTTCCAGTACACCACAGTTCACCACTATATGAGGGTTTCAATAGTTTCTTAATTAGCCATGTTACTTCTGTTCTTGACCTCTTACAGTAAAATTTCACCCAAACTGTCACCCTCTGAGAATGTATTTGAGATCATATCATTCCTCTGCTTAAAATCCTACTTTGGTTTTACAGTTCAGAAAGAGTAAAACACTATGTACTACAAAGGTCTTCAGTGCACTGTTATGATAGAACATTCTGATGCCTTATCAGCCTCATGCACTTTCTCCTGTGCTCCATCAACACTGACTTACTAGCTCTTTGCTTACATTAAGCATGCTCTTATTTCAAGACCTTCTACAATTTTCCCTGCACTCAACATTCTTTCTCCAGACACCCATGTGCCTCATTGCCCTTCTTCATATTATTTAGGTCTCTGCTCAACGGTGACCTTACCAGTATCTGGCACCAAAATAAGGCATGAGAAAGAAAACTACAAAGATGTTGAGAAAATGGAACATATGTATTCTTGGACCTGAGTGTCCATGCCACATTGAAGCTGGTGAAGAATAGAGCATATCATTCTTGTGGTCTGATTCCACAATGAGAACCTGGAAAAACAAAATTATGTCAAGAGTCTCTGTGATCCAAGACCAAAAGGCTGAGAGAGATTGAGCCACCTTTGACCATGTGTCAATCATTGATCGAGATGTTTTTGATTTCTAAATTATAGTCATGTGACACTACAGGCATCTGACACATCACTTCCTGGGAAATAAAAGGGGAAACAGTGGAAACAATGGCTGACTTTATTTTTCTGGGCTCCAAAATCACTTCAGATGGTCATTGCAGCCATGAAATTAAAAGACACTCCTTGGAAGGAAAGTTATGACCAGCCTAGATAGCATATTAAAAGGCAGAGATATTACTGTGTCAACAAAGGTCTATCTAGTCAAGGCTATGGTTTTTTCAGTAGTCATATATGGATGTGAGAGTTAGACTATAAAGTAAGCTTAACACAGAAGAATTGATGCTTTTGAACTGTGGTGTTGGAGAAGACTCTTGAGAGTCCCTTGGACTGCAAGGAGATCCAACCAGTCCATCCTAAAGGAAATCAGTCCTGGTGCTCATTGGAAGGACTGATGTTAAAGATGAAATTCCAATTTTTTGGCCACCCGATGTGAAGAGCTGACTCATTTGAAAAGACCTTGATTCTGGGAAAGATTGAGGGCAGGAGGAGAAGTGGATGACAGAGGATGAGATGGTTGGATGGCATCACTGACTCAATGGGCATGGGTTTGGGTGGACTCCAGGAGTTGGTGATGGACAGGGGGAGGCCTGGCATGCTGTGGTTCACGGGGTTGCAAAGAGTGGGACACGACTGAGCAACTGAACTGAACTGAACTAACACTACAAGAGACTAGAATCTCTGCAATATCCATTCTTACAGGCTTCAATTGGGGTTGTGGAATTTAACTAGTTATCTGATAAGGGCAGAATGAACTAGCCACATATCCTAAGACCAATTTAGGAACTCACTCCAATAAAAATCCACATGGTACAATCAGGGAGATTCAGAAAAGCAAGCAATATGTAGCTGTATCAAACTACAAAGAAGATGGCTTTATATCATGAAGCTTTTCTGGCTTGTGTGGCAGCATTTTCATGTTTTAAAGTGTGAATTGGAAATATATTCATCAAAATCTCTTAAAAGAACTCAGAAAGCTGTGCCCAATAGCAATGTAAAGTAATATATGTATATATAATATACAGAGTATTGTACATTCTATATCATGTATATATGATGTGCATGTGTGCTCAGTCTTGTCTGACTCTTTGCAGCCCCATGGACTCTACTCCTCCAGAATCCTCTGTCCATGGGATTCTCCAGGCAGGAATACTGCGCTGGGTTGCCATTTCCTTCTCCAAGGGATCTTCCCAACCCGTGGATCAAACCCACATCTCTTGCATCTCCTGCAATGGCAGGTGGATTCTTTACCACTGAGACACCTGGGAAGTCCAGTATATGATAGTGTATTTCTAAGAACTGATTTTTTTTTTAATCTGACCATCTTTTTCCAGTATCTTCCTTCCAATAAAATTTGTCTCAAGGTTCCTTTACAAACAATAAAAAAGAGTAAGTAGTTATTTTTCATATGAGTAGTATAATGAGTAAATCATTCATCTAACTGTATAACTCTCATCAAAGTCAATGTATATTTTCTAGACTAAAAATATCTCAGTTACAGTGTCTAGCTGATACCTCAGAACACAAAAAGTTATTCATAGGATAGAAAAAAATGATATTGAGTCGCACAATGTATGCTTGCTGCTGCTGCTAAGTCACTTCGGTCGTGTCTGACACTGCTCGACCCCAGAGACAGCAGCCCACCAGGCTCCACCGTCCCTGGGATTCTCCAGGCAAGAACAACTGAAGTGGGTTGCCATTTCCTTCTCCATGTTTACATATCATTAATTAGGGTAGGAAAATATGGATTGATATTATTTTTATAAAATATAAATTATTATTTTATAAATTTTATAAATTACATTTTTAGTTAAGGGAAATGTGTTTCTTATTTTATTTTTTTTCAGTGACAATAAACATTTCTTATCCTTATAGTATTTCACCAAGATTTTAGAAGTACTTAATTAGAATCTGAGCATGGAAGTAGTGGATGGTTCTTTGTATCTGTACACTGTTTTATATAATGTATAAATTCTTAATCCAAATCCTTCAGGATCCTGTTGATTGAGAAATGTAGATGGAAGGAGATGTCTATTAGATAATCCTGTCTGTTATTAGTTTATTTTCTTTTTAATTAGGTGTATTATAAATAAGGGGAGAGGTAATAAATTATTCTCTATCCATATGAGTTATGTCACTACCTTTGCAAGATCAGCTTGATATTTATGCCAATTTAGGGGATTTTTATGGTAATCAAACATCAGATTTGATTTGCTTTAAACTTAACCATTAAACTTAACCTCTCTCTGGTTACCTCTGAGTACTCAGTTAATCATTTTATTATTGTGACCATCAGCCTATATCTTTCACTATAACTTTCTGATTATCAGCTCCTTGGGGAGAAATTTTTGGCTGGTCTAGAAAAATCAGGTTTGCATATTCAGGAAGTTATCACCCTTCTAGGTTTCTTGTGGTGTGTTTGATTTTGTTTTGGCTTGTTTTGTTATTGTAACCTCTTTTTGAATAGGAATACCCCACCCTACCCCCACCCCACCCCTATTAATCTGTTGTTCTATTGGAATGTAGAGTGGAGTTTCCTTTCTCTTTCTCCCAGATGGAGGCAGAGACATTGTGTCTTACAGGTGAGAAGAGATCAGATTTGGTGGAAACAGAGATCTGTCTATCAGTACTAATGTGCTTGTGGCTTTGCCTCTACTCTGCCACTAGCAGCTGAAATAAAGATATTATTCCATCATTGCTTCCTTATTCAGTTTTTTTAGTTTCCAGTTGCTACCACGAATTCTTTAAAATGCTCTAGTTTTAAAACCTATTACTTAGTATTACCCTGCTAATCACTGCTCTGCTCATAATTCCATTATTACTAAACTATTAGCACATTTATAACTTTAAACATGTGTCTACAACCATTAAGAATACCACCATAATAGTGTTCTTCACTCATGTCTTCTTTGTCAGTCATAAAGCCTCCTGGAGAGATTGTCAATAGAGTTTCATGCTCCATTTATCATCCTGACCCAACAAAGACCATCTAGCCCTTGACTGTCTCAGTCAGCTTTTGTTTCTTACTGATTAATCTATTTATAACTGTAATATCATCAGCTTTTCAAATGACAAGTTTGGAGTTTTCAATAATTACTTAAGTCCTTTCTGCTGATCTTTGTCTTTCTCATGGTGAACATTTTGATGAGGTAGATGCTTTCTCAGCTGAGTCACAGCAGATTCAGTGGGGCTACTTTCAGAAGGAAGTATGTCTTCTGATAGTTCTTGATTGAATCAAACTGCACTTACTCTTATTTTATTCCTTGTACCTTAGTGTCTCCCCAAACTATTTGATGCATGCATGTGTGCATGTGTGTGATGCATTGTTTTTTCTTCTATGTTACCTAGGAACTTTAAATACTTTTGAGTTTAGAAATTTTTCTTTTCTTGGTCACTAACCAAGATCCATTATATTATCGATTTGTTTAATCAAAATTTTTTAGGGACTGAGGTTTCCAACTTTACAAAGATAAAGCTTTTCTGGTTATTTATTCATTGCCAAAGTTGGAATTAAAGTATAAGTGATGCTGTGACTCAATTAAGGAACAATAATATAAGATATAGATAATTATATTAAGAAAAGGTGGTTCTTACTTATTAGATATATAATTTTAGAGGACAGAATTTTAAATGTGAAAATCTGTTGGACAAAATGTCCTTTTAAAAAACTTACAACATTGCACTATGGTTGAAATTTTATCACAAATATTCCCTATTTTTAAATAAATAAAAACAAAGATGACATGAAATTAGTTTCCACAGTATGAAATTATTTACAGCAGCAGTAGACTAAGATCTCAGATAAAGGCATCAAAATACATGTGTCTGGAAGGCTAGGAATTTGTGCGGCTGGACTCCAAGGAAGTCGACAGCTGGTTATTATGTACACCTAATTTACCAGAGTGGTAAATACTGCTAGTGAAGAGATCAATTCACCAAAGGTCTATGGTTCAATAGGTTTAGCACATCATGTTGAAAATAAAATGTGGAATAAATTAGGAAAAAAAACTTTTCCACGCTGCCTCACTATGAAAAGAACTCCCATGATAGAAAAAGGAACTAAATGAAGTGTCTTTGATATAATTATGTGGATGGTAATAAACCTAGCCTTGATCTGCTTTATGAAGCTATTGTAGTAATATTAACAAGTTTAATCACGTAACAATTCCTGGACAAATGACAAATCTATTTTCAATATCAAATTACTCATCTTTAAAAGAAAATAAATCAACATTTCCTACTGATGGGATATTACAGGAAAATTACATTAATTGAAATTCAGAGCATGTAGACAAAAAACAGTGTATAAAGGAAACACAGAATTTTGGATTAAGCTTTATGGTCAATCATTTGTTTTAACCCAGGAAATATAGCTAATATTTGAGAATACAAGAATACACGGTCAGTAATTTAAGAATTAGCTCCTTTCACTGTATTAGCCATTAAGGAAAATGATTATAAAATGCAGCCTACCATATAATTTTAAAAGAATAATTAAAATCTTACATATAAAACTATATATTTATCTCTTATACATCTTTTTATATAGTCATCAAAATCTTAATGAGAACAACATCACTGAGGATAGCCACCAATAAGTCTCAACCACGATTAACTAAATACTCAGATCAATTATTCTTGTTCATGCCTCATACACATGATATTTATATTCTATTTCTAATCAGTTTTACTGAAATAAGTTTTACATTCCATAAACTTCACTGCTTTTTTAAGGGAGAATTTCAATGGGCTCTGACAAATGTATTCAGTTGTGTGGCTGCTACCAAAATCAATGTATAAAATATGATTATCACCACAGAGACTTACACTGTCTAGTCTATTACACATCACCCTCCTGCCCCAAACTGATCACTTGGCAATGGCCATTCTGCTCATTGTATGCATAGATTTTTTCTCTAGACATTCTATAAATGCATTTGTGCACGATGCATCCTCTCTGTTCAGCTTCTTTCTCTTACCATCTTATGTTTGAAATTAATTTATTTTGTGGCATGTATCAGAAGTTTGGGGTTCCCTGGTGGCTCCGATGATAAAGAATCTGCCTGTGATGCAGGAGACCCAGGTTTGCTCCATGGAGAAGGGAGCACTCCAGGATTCTTGCCTTGAGAATTCCGTGGACAGAGGAGCCTGGCAGGCTACAGTCCATGGGATTGCAAAGAGTTAGACAAGACTGAGAGACTAACATTTTCACTTTTCACTTTCACCAAGTTTGGTTCTTTTTAATTACTAAGAGAAATTATATAATCCTTTAAGGTGCACTCAAACTCATGGCTTCTGATACAACTTTAGACTTACAATTGTTCAGCTCTTTTAAAATCTTACCTATGTTCTTATGAGTTGGTTTTCAAAGTAGATTTGAAAGATAAGTGGATCTTTATTAGCTGTGAATAAAAGCTTTGTAAACTACCTTTGACAAAATACAGAAAGCCTTTTCCTTATTCTTATTTTGTTCAAACTAGAACCAAGTTTTAAAAAGATCCTATATATATCATGGATGCATGAGACAAGTGCTCAGGCCTGGTGCATTGGGAAGAACCAGAGGAATCGAGTAGATAGGGAGGTGGGAGGGGGAATCAGGATGGGGAATACATGTAAATCCATGGCTGATTCATGTCAATGTATGACAAAAACCACTAGAATATTGTAATTAGCCTCCAAATAATAAAAATAAATGAAAGAAAAAGAAAAAAAAAGATCCTATATAATTTTCAAAAATTGAATATGCATTTTGTCAAACTAATGATGACATAGTATTCATTTAAAATTTTGAGAGCTTAATGTCCTCCTCTTTTTGAAAGTATTTCAGAAACTATCCTGTTTTCACATCAAACTGGCTAGCTACTCTCCAGGTGAAAATATCCTTTATTATTTAATATATTTCATATTCTCATGTGCTTATTTTAAAGTTCTAATACAGTATATTTAATTTCAGTGTTTGTAAGGTACAATATTATTATTACAATGACTATTTAAAGAAAAATAAATCAGTGATAAAAAAAAATTCTTAACATAAATCTAGTGTTGTTTGGTCTTTACTAGACATCCTTGAGATTCTTAAATAAACTGAGCTATAGATGTTTGGCCAACAACCAATCGATGAAATTGCTGGTAATGTTTTAAATGTCTCACAATAAAGGTTTTTTTTTTTTCTTTTTGTTTGGTATTTGTGTTTTTTGTTTAATACTCACGAACATGGAGGTATAATTGTAACTGTTACACTAAATATTATAGTGAAATTAATACTTTTGGTGTCTAGATAGACACTAGTCTTCCTTAGCTTACATTGCCTGAAAACATTCCAACTGTTTATGAATCTTATTTTTTTCTTCCTCCTTTTCTCACTCTCTAAACTTCTCTCTCCCTCTCCTCACCCCCTTCCCCTTTCTCTCAATTACTCTCTTTTTGAGGTCACTGTATCTTTGTTTTCCTCTTGTGTTTTTGGCCTCTTCTCTATATATTTTCCTGGCTCCATTCTTATCACTTCTAATGTCCATGAAACCCTGAGATTTCAACTTCCTTCAACTGTTCTATTATGTTTAGATCTCCCCTAGTCAATTCATATGTCACTTCAACATCCATAACCCCCAAATATAAATATTTAGTCCTGAACTTTTATTCAAAATTCTGATTTCAAATTTCCATGTAGAATATCCCCACGTGGATGCTTTAGCCTCAAATTAAACAAGCATTACATCAGTCCCATGTTTTACCATAATCCATTCCTCTGTAGGTTTTCCAATTTCTTTCAGTGATACTCTTGTCTCTTGGTGACCAGGTTCTAGAACAATGAAGCATTTTTCTTTTTGTTTTCTTGCTTTAGTTGTCCTGTTGATTTTCTCTCCACTTTATAATGCATCTACTATATATATATATATATATATATATATACACTTTCTTTTGCAAACTGCTCTAGTTTTTGCTTTGTTCTAAACTTTTACTTTTATTTTGCAGTTTAATTGATTAACAGTGTTGCTATGGTTTCAGATGGACAGCAAAGAAACTCAGCCACACATTTACATGATATTAATACATGCCCTTCTTAGCAATGTTACTGTATTTACTCTAGCTTAGGCTAATGTCACTCCAGTTTTGAACTACTGCAATTGTTTCCTTTGTTCCTTTTCTCCTCTTCTCCGGCCCTTTCTGCATGTTTTAGGTACATTAATCTTTAAAAATATCTCATAAGGTATTATTATAATCATTATCTTTCCTTAGCAATAAAAAGAAGGAAGTACTCTTCCAGCTACAACTTAGATGAGCATTATGCTAGATGAAATAAATCAATTACAAAAGACCACATATATTGCATGCTTCCATTTATGTGAAATGTCCAGGATAGGTAAATTTATAGATAGAAGGTAGGTTAGCACTTGCCATTGGGGGGTGGGGGTGGGGAAATGGAAGAACAGGCAGTGACTACTAATGGGCATAGGATTTCTCTGGGGGTAAGGAAAATGTTCTAAACTTACATTGTGGTAAGTGTTGTACCTTATGAATTTTATGGTATATGAATTATATATCAATAAATATTTTTTAAATAAAGCAAACAAACAACAATTCACTTTTTTTTGTTGTTGTTGTTGTTCCATACTCTTGCCTACAACATTTTGATGTCTTATTTTAATGTCAAGGTTCAAACTAGGACAATTTACTTACAGAAGCTAAAAGTTGGCTGGCTGTAAATAAGAAACAACTCCACATTATTAAATTTGATTTAGTGGCTGAATAATGAGTAATGGTTCTAGATATAACTGTGCTTATACCTGTAGGTGGGTGAAAAAAGCAAGTAATTAATATATAAAATGCAATTTTCAGTCTTGGCCTGTGGGACCACGTTTTGAAATTTAATATTGAAATATAAAGCACTTGTACCAGAAGTTCCATTCAGGATGAAGAGGGCCAAAATTAGCCAATAAAAAAGAGCCACATAAGTGGGGTGGGGTGATCAAGTCAAAGATGATACTGAACTGAGTTAGATAAGGTGAGGAGTTAGTTAAATTATGATAAGAAGCAATAGTGTCTTATATATTCCTATATAAGTGAGTTCCAAAAATGAGTTTTACTGATTAAGACTTACTCTTAAATGTCACAATTTATTGAAGCAACATGGAATTCTCTTCAAATCTCATTTTAGGGAACTTTGGCCTTAATGAATAGCAATCCATCAGGTTAAATACCAAAGACTCAGATAGTGTATCTGCTTAACTCCTTGAGCACTACAAGAGTGACTTTCTGTGGTAACGGCACTACCTAATTAAACATTCAGTTTCTTCATAGCTGCATGGTCAGGCCACTCGAGATGGCTGTTCTCTTGCTCTCTGTCCATCCCCTGCTTGACCAGGGCCTTCTTCACCTGCACCCTACTCACATGACTGACCTTCCTACACACTTGATGCATGTCCCAGCTAGTGATGGTTTCAGCCTCAAATCAGGATTTTCCACTATGGTTGTCAAAGGGGCAATGAGCCGTGTGCCCACCTGTTGGTTTCCCTGGTCACCAATGAGCCAACCTGACATCAATTCCCCTACAACTGGTAACACCCTCCTTCCCTGGAGGGGAAGAATGCCACCAAGACTTGTTCACTTCCTACAGTACATGGTGGGGTATGGCTCGAGGACCCTACTTCAGACATGTGTGATCCCTGATGCATTAAACCACTGATGAATCTATCCCTGACTTTGGGCTTTTACTCTGGTCTTAAAGCTGAGAAAGGGCTTCCCTGGTGGCTTAGATGATAAAGAATCTGCCTGAAATTCAGGAAACCTGGATTTGATCCCTGGATGGGGAAGATCCCCTAGAGAAGGGAATGGCAACCCACTCCAGTATTCTTGCCTGGAGAACCCCATGGACAGAGGAGCTTAGTGAGCTACATAACATGGGGTCACAAAGAGTTGGACACAACTTAATGAATAACACACACACATACAATCATTAAATAAATGATCCACCAAGTTTAATTGAAATATATTCTAATTAAAGCTAGGAAAGCATAGGGTTTGTAGGCCTGTGGGATGCATACCAATAGCAGCTCAAATTTCTTTTAAAGATTTATTTTATTGACTTATAGTTGATTTTACAATGTTGTATTAGTTTCTGGTATACAACAGTGATTCAGTTATACCTATGTATAATAATTTGCATATACTGATCCCAAACTCCCGTTTCATCTCTCCCCCCACCTCTTGGCAATTACAAGTCTACTCTATTTCTGTCAGCCTGTTTCTGTTTTGTAAATAAGTTTATTTGTATTATATTTTAGATTTCACATATAAGTGATATCCTGATATTTGTCTTTTTCTTTCTGACTTACTTCATTTGGTAGGATAATCTCTAGGTCCATCCATGTTGCTGCATATGATACTGTTGTTCAGTCGCTAAGTTATGTCCAGTTCTTTGTGACCCCATGGGCTTCAACACATCAGGCCTTCCTGTCTTTCACTATCTCCTGGAATTTACTCACATTCATTTCCATTGATTCAGTGATGCTATCTAACCATCTCCTTTTGCCTTTAATCTTCTCCAGCATCAGGGTTTTTTCCAATTAGTTGGCTCTTCACATTAGGTGGCCAAAATATTGGCACTTCATCATCAGTCCTTCCAATAAATATTCAGGGTTGATTTCCTTTAGGATTGACTGGCTTTATTTCTTTGCTTTCCAAGAGACTCTCAAAAGAGTCTTCTCCAGCACCACAATTCGAAAGCATCCATTCTTCACTGGTCAGCCTTCTTTATGGTCTAACTCTCAAATCCATACATGGTTGCTAGAAAAACCATAGCTCTGACTGTACAGGCTTTTGGCAATGTGATGTCTCTGCTTTTTAATATGCTGTCTCGGTTTCTCTCTTTTTATGGCTGAGTAGTAACCCATTGTAAATCTGTACCACATCTACTTTATCCATTCATCTGTTGTGGGATATTTAAATTACTCTCTCTTTTTATGGCTGAGTAGTAACCCATTGTAAATCTGTACCACATCTACTTTATCCATTCATCTGTTGTGGGATATTTAAATTACTTCCATGTCTTGGCTGCTATGAATAGTACTTCAGTGAACATAGCGGGTCATGTATCTTTTTGAAAGATAATTTTGTCTGGTTATATGCCCAGGAGTGGAATTCCTGGATCATATGTCAACTCTGTGTTTAGCTTTTTGAGGAAACTCCATACTGTTTGCATAATGATTCTACTAATTTACATTCATACCAAGAGTGTAGGAGGGTTTAATATCCTCCACATCCTCTCCAGCATTTGTTATTTGTAGACATTCTAATGATGGGCTTTCTGATCATTGTGAGGTGGTACCTCACTGTAGTTTTGATTTTCATTTCTCTAATTAGTGATGTTAAGCATCTTTTCATGTGCCTGTTGGCCATTTGTATGACTTTTTTGGAGAAATGTCTGTTTAGGTCTTTTGCCCATTGTTTGATTGGGTTGTTTGTTTTTTCATTATTGAGTTGCATGAGCTGTTGTATATTTCAGAGTCATTGCTGTTGAAATCATTCATAATGCTAAATGACTATGCAGTATGTTCAGTCAGGGTATAAAATTTACTTTCAAATTCATCCTACAAAGAAATTCTCAATTTCCTTTCAGTCCTTAAAACATTACCTTATAAATATCAAAAACATCCTCAAAAGTTATTGTAATGTTTAAAGTAATAAATTATCCCACAGTTAAAAGTGTTTTTTGAATTGTCCTCATACTATATGTAAAACAATGTATAATTCAATAAAAATTATCCATGCTGAAAAAAATAATTCTTTCCATATCTAAGCATTTTCTAATTGAGAATCCTTCCATGTATAATGCTTTTCTCTCTCTCTCTCTCTCTTTAAAATTGATTTGCAGGTTTCTATGCTTTGAAGTGCATTCATCTAATAAAGCTTTAATCAATGATTCTATTTCAGTAAATTGTTTCCTTTCTAAAATGCAGTAGAATAGTTTGTCTTTAAAAAATTCCAATGGCATTTAACAATGCTCCTTATTATTGTTTTTTTTTCTTCTGAATATATTTTTTTAATTGGAGGATAATTACTTTACATTATTGTGCTGGTTTCAGCCATGCATCAACATAGATGATCCACAGGTATACATATATCCCCTCCCTCCTGAGCCTGCCTCCCATCTTCCATCCCATCCTACCCCTCTAGATTGTCACAGAGCACTGGGTTGAGCTCCCTGCATCACACAGCAAATTTTCACTGGCTATCTCTTTTACATATGGTAGTATATATGCTTTCATTCTACTCTCTCGATTTGTCCCACCATCTCCTTCATGCACTGTGTCCAAAAGTCTGTTCTCTATGTCTGCATCTCCATTGCTGCCCTGCAAATAGGTTCATCAGTAGCATCTTTCTAGATTCCATATATATGAATTAATATACAATATTTGTGCTTATTTTTCTGACTTACTTCATTCTGTACAATAAACTCTAGGTTCATCTACCTCATTATGACTGACTCAAATATATGTTGTTGTTTTTTTTTTTTTATAGCTGAGTAATATTCCATTGTGTATATATACCACATATTTGGGAAGATCCCCTGGAAAAGAAAATGGCTACCCACTCCAGTGTTCTGCCTGTAATATTCCATGGACAGAGGAGCCTCTTGGGCTACACTCCATTGGATCACAAAATGTTGGACATGACTGAACAGCTAACACTTTCACTTTCACCATAATGTCTATATCCATTAATCTATCTGTGGACATTTAGCTTACTTCCATGGACAAGTTATTGTAAAAGAGCTGCAGTGAACATTGTGTCTCTTTCAATTATTATTTTTATTTCAGGGTGTATGCCTAGTAGTGGGATTGTTGGGTCATATGGTAAATCTAATACTAGTTTTTTTAAGGAATCTCCATAGTCTTCGACTCACCTCCTAGAGTAATGGAAATAAAAACAAAAATAAACAAATGGGACTTAATTAAACTTAAAAGCTTTTTCTCAGCAAAGGAAACAATAAAAAAGACTATAATACAACCTCAGAATGGAAAAAAAATGCAAATGAAACAACTGACGAAGTATTAATCTCCAAAACATACAAGGAGCTCATGCAGCTCCATACCAATCAAAAAATGGGCAGAAGATCTAAACAGACACTTCTCCAAAGAAGACATGCATCTGTGTCTCTTTTGCTGTCTCATTACCATCTTTATAAATTCCATATATATGCGTTAATATACTGTATTGGTGTTTATCTTTCTGACTTACTTTTCTCTGTATAATAGGCTCCAGTTTCATCCACCTCATTAGAACTGATTCAAATGCATTCTTTTTAATAGCTGAGTAATATTCCATTGTGTATATGTACCACAGCTTTCTTATCCATTCATCGCTCATGTAAAGAACAGACTTTTGGACTCCATGGGAGAAGGTGAGGGTGGGATGATTTGAGAGAATAGCATTGAAACATGTATATTATCATATATGAAGCAGATTGCCAGTCTAGGTTTGATGCATGAGACAGGGTGCTCAGGGTTGGTGCACTGGGATGACCCTGAGGGATGGGATGGGGAGGGAGGTGAGAGGGAGGTTCTGGATGCAGAACACATGTACACCCATGGCTGGTTCATGTGAATGTATGGCAAAAACCACCAAAATATTGTAAAGTAATTAGCCTCCAATTAAAAAAAAAAAAAAAACTAACATGAAACTTTAAAAAAATTAAAAAAATAATAAATAAATAAATAAATAAATAAATAAAAAGAAGACATACAGATGGTCAACAAATACAAGAGTATGTTTTGTTTTGTTTTGTTTTAATTTATAAGGTCCAGTTGTAAATTCCTCAAAGAAATACCATCTTATATGTCTTCACTCTTTGAATAATGCTCATTGTAATCTGAAGGGAGGTGCAGAGCAAAACTTTGATACTTTCATGGCTGATAGGTTGATCTCTGTTCCAGTCTTTTAAAAAAGCAATGCATGTTTTAGTGAAAGCTTATTAATATCTTGATATAAGTCAAATATTGACCCTAAAAACTGCAGTACACTGACCACAGGACATAATAATGACAGCACCAAACTGCAAACCAAAATAAATAAGCTCTAACTTTAGATATGCCACTAACTTTAGTGAAGCCGCTCAGTCGTGGCTGACTCTTAGCGACCCCATGGACTGCAGCCTACCAGGTTCTGCCGTCCATGGAATTTTCCAGGCAAGAATACTGGAGTGGGTTGCCATTGCCTTCTCGAGTAATCTATGATAATTAACCTACTTCTTTGTTACAGATCTCTTAGCCCAAAACTCAGATTGTTTATTGATACAAAATTTTATCATTTTATGACTAGATTATTCCTATAGCTCTCAAATTTCTTGAGTTTAAAAATAACCTACTTAATTTGTAAAATGCTTGACTCTCTTTGTATGAACCCACCTTTTATTGTCTTTTAAGTAAAGAATGATTCTTAATCATGTCAATGTATATATATATATTTGCTCTGTGTGTGTTATGGTCATTCATTTTTCTCTTATTATACAAAATTTATTAGCATATCAGTACTTACTACATTCTTATATTATTACTGATTTTAATCATCCCATAAACATAGACAATGGTACTGCTCATCTAGAGATTTCTTAAGGTTTTTAGATTAAAATAACTAAGATGGGGGAATTAGTAAATAAAATATGAATTCCCCTCATATTTCCTTAAATCAACTTCCATAGTGAAATCCAGGCAAAAGTAAATGTTACTAGTATTAACATGAAAGTGAAGCAAAACTGTCAGTTGCTCAGTCAAGTCTGACTCTTTGAGACCCCATGGACTGTAGACAACCAAGCTCCCCTGACCATGGAATTCTCCAGACAAGAATACTGGAGTGGAGAGCCATTCACTTCCCCTGGGGATCTTCCTGGCCTAGGGATCAAATCTGGGTGTTCTGCACTGCAGGTAGATTCTTTACTGTCTGAGCCACCTGGGAAACCCAGTGTTAACATAAGTCAGTTTAATTTGAAATGCTGTGAGCTGCAGAGTCTGTCTTAAAGATCTAAAACATTGTCCCAAATAAAAGGAAATAGTTATGCTTATAGATAAACTAAAAGTTAAATACCATCTGAAAGCAAACAAACTATCAGTGTAGTAAAGGAGAGTCATGATTTACTCCACATTGTCCTAGGCATATAAGGCGTTTTGTACTGACAACCAAATGTTTCCTATTTTCCAAACCTTCAAATAAGGATCATTACCTGTTCCTAACTACCTAGGGTTCTAACCAAGATTTACCCGAGCACATACATGTTTAATAAAGGTAAAAACTGGCAAAAGTTCCAGCAGCTTTCTCTAATTAAGAAATGACTTTTTTTTTATTAGTTGGAGGCTAATTACTTTACAATATTGTAGTGGGTTTTGTCATACATTGAAATGAATCAGCCATGGATTTACATGTGTTCCCATCCCAATCCAGCCTCCCACCTCCCTCTGCACCGATCCCTCTAGGTCTTCCCAGTGCACCAGGTCTGAGCACTTGTCTCAAATGAGTTCTTTTTAAAGGCTGAGTAATACTCCATGGTGTATATATACCACAGCTTCCTTATCCATTCGTCTGCTGATGGGTGTCTAGGTTGCTTCCATGTCCTGGCTATGATAAACAGTGCTGCGATGAACATTGGGATGCATGTGTCTCTTTCAGATCTGGTTTCCTTGGTGTGTATGCCCAGAAGTGGGATTGCTGGGTCATATGGCAGTTCTATTTCCAGTTTTTTAAGAAATCTCCACACTGTTTTCCATAGTGGCTGTACTAGTTTGCATTCCCACCAACAGTGTAAGAGGGTTCCCTTTTCTCCACACCCTCTCCAGCATTTATTGCTTGTAGACTTTTGGATAGCAGCCATGCTGACTGGCGTGTAATGGTACCTCATTGTGGTTTTGATTTGCATTTCTCTGATAATGAGTGATGTTGAGCATCTTTTCATGTGTTTTTTAGCCATCTGTATATCTTCCTTGGAGAAATGTCTGTTTAATTCTTTGGCCCATTTTTTGATTGGGTCATTTATTTTTCTGGAGTTGAGCTGGAGGAGTTGCTTGTATATTTTTGAGATTAATCCTTTGCTGTTGCTTTGTTTGCTATTATTTTCTCCCAATCTGAGGGCTGTCTTTTCACCTTGCTTATAGTTTCCTTTGTTGTGCAAAAGCTTTTAAGTTTCATTAGGTCCCATTTGTTTATTTTTGCTTTTGTTTCTAATATTCTGGGATGTGGGTCATAGAGGATCCTGATGTGATTTATGTTGGAGAGTGTTTTGTCTATGTTCTCCTCTAGGAGTTTTATAGTTTCTGGTCTTACATTTAGATCTTTAATCCACTTTGAGTTTATTTTTGTGTATGGTGTTAGAAAGTGTTCTAGTTTCATTCTTTTACAAGTGGTTGACCAGTTTTCCCAACACCACTTGTTAAAGAGATTATATTTTTTCCATTGTATATCCTTGCGTCATTTGTCAAAGATAAGGTGACCATAGGTTTGTGGATTTATCTCTGGGTTTTCTATTCTGTTCCATTGATCTATAATTCTGTCTTTGTGCCAGTACCATACTGTTTTGATGACTGTGGCTTTGTAGTATAGTCTGAAGTCAGGCACCTTGATTCCTCCAGTTCCATTCTTCTTTCTCAAGATTACTTTGGCTATTTGAGGTTTTTTGTAAAGAAATCACTTTTTAGTCTTTAAATGATTTTGAGTTTATTTTTGTGCATGAATCAAGGCAAATTGGAAGTGGTCAAACAGGAGATGGCAAGAGTGAATGTCGACATTCTAGGAATCAGTGAACTAAAATGGACAGGAATGTGAATTTAACTCAGATGACAATTATATCTACTACTGTGGGCAGGAATCCCTTAGAAGAAATGGAGTAGCCATCATGGTCAACAAAAGAGTCCAAAATGCAGTACTTGGATGCAATCTCAAATATGACAGAATGATCTCTGTTCATTTCCAAGGCAAACCATTCAATATTATGGTAATCCAAGCCTATGCTCCAACCAGTAACGCTGAAGAAGCTGAAGTTGAACGGTTCTATGAAGACCTACAAGACGTTTTAGAACTAACACCCCCCCCCCAAAAAAAAAAAATGTCCTTTTCATTACAGGGAGCTGGAATGCAAAAGTAAGAAGTCAAGAAACACCTGGAGTAACAGGCCAATTTGGCCTTGGAGTACAGAATGAAGCAGGGCAAAGGCTAATAGAGTTTTGCCAAGAGAACGCACTGGTCATAGCAAACACCCTCTTCCAACAACACAAGAGAAAACTTTACACATGGGCATCACCAGATGGTCAACTCTGAAATCAGATTGATTATATTCTTTGCAGTCAAAGATGGAGAAGCTCTATACAGTCAGGAAAAACAAGACTGGGTGCTGACTGTGGCTCAGATTATGAACTCCTTATTGCCAAATTCAGACTTAAACTGAAGAAAGTAGGGAAAACCACTAGACCATTCAGGTATGACCTAAATCAAATCCCTTATGACTATACACTGGGACTAGATCGGATAGACAGAGAGCCTGATGAACTATGGACGGAGCTTTGTGACATTGTAAAGGAGACAGGGATCAAGACAATCCCCATGGGAAAAAAAAAAAAAGGCAAAGCGGTTGTCTGAAGAGGCCTTACAAATAGCTGTGAAAAGAAGAGAAGTGAAAAGCAAAGGAGAAAAGGAAATATATTCCCATTTGAATGCAGAGTTCCAAAGAATAGCAAAGAGAGATAAGAAAGCCTTCCTCAGCAATCAATGCAAAGAAATAGAGGAAAACAACAGAATGGGAAAGACTAGAGATCTCTTCAAGAAACTTAGAGATACCAAGGGAACATTTCAGGCAAAGATGTGTTTGATGAAGGACAGAAATGGTATGGACCTAACAGAAGCAGAAGATATTAAGAAAAAGTGGCAAGAATACACAGAAGAACTGTACATAAAAGATCTTCATGACCCAGATAATCACAACGGTGTGATCACTCACCTAGAACCAGACATCCTGGAATGTGAAGACAAGTGGGCCTTAGAAAGCATTGCTACAAACAAAGTGAATGGATGTGATGGAATTCCAGTTGAGCTATTTCAAATCCTGAAAGATGATGCTATGAAAATGCTGTACTCAATATGCCAGCAAATTTGGAAAACTCAGCAGTGGCCACAGGACTGGAAAAGTTCCGTTTTCATTCCTATCCCGAAGAAGAAAGACAATGCCAAAGAATGCTGAAACTACCAGACAATTGCACTCGTCTTACATGCTAGTAAAGTAATGCTTAAAATTCTCCAAGCCAGACTTCTGCAATATGTGAACTGAGAACTTCCAGATGTTCAAACTGGTTTTAGAAAAGGCAGAGGAGCCAAAGATCAAATTGCCAATATCTGCTGGATCATCAAAAAAGCAAGAGAGTTCCAGAAAAAAACATATATTTCTGCTTTATTGACTACGCCCAATCCTTCTACTGTGTGGATCACAATAAACTGTTGAAAAATCTGAAGGAGATGGGAATACCAGACAACCTGACTTGCCTCTTGAGAAACCTATATGTGGGTCAGGAAGCAACAGTTTGAACTGGACATGGAACAGGCTGGTTCCAAATAGGAAAAGGAGTACGTAAAGGCTGTATATTGTCACCCTGCTTATTTAACTTATATGCAGAGTACATCATCGGAGAAGGAACTGGCAGCCCACTCCAGTATTCTTGCCTGGAAAATCCCATGGAAGGAGGAGCCTGGTAGGCTGCAGTCCATGGAGTCGCTAAGAGTCAGACACGAATGAGCAACTTCACTTTCACTTTTCACTTTCATGCATTGGAGAAGGAAATGGCAACCCACTTCAGTGTTCTTGCTTGGAGGATCCTGGGGCGGCAGAGCCTGGTGGGCTGCCATCTATGGGGTCTCACAGAGTCAGACACGACTGAAGTGACTTAGCAGCAGCAGTGTACATCATGAGAAATGCTGGGCTGAAAGAATCACAAGCTGGAATCAATATTGCCAGGAGAAATATCAATAACGTCAGAAATGCAGATGATACCACCCTTATGGCAGAAAATGAAGAGGAACTAAAAAGCCTCCTGATGAAAATGAAAGAGGAGAGTGAAAAAATTGGCTTAAAGCTTAACATTCAGAAAACTAAGATCATGGCATCTGGTCCCATCACCTCATGGGAAATAGATGGGGAGACAGTGGAAACACTGTCAGACTTTATTTTGGGGGGCTCCAAAATCTGCAGATGGTGATTGCAGCTATGAAATTAAAAGACACTTACTCCTTGGAAGGAAAGTTATGACCAACCTGACAGCTTATTAAAAAGCAGAGACATTACTTTGCCAACAAAGGTCCATCTGATGAAGGCTATGGTTATTCCAGTGGTCACGTATGGATGTGAGAGTTGGACTGTAAAGAAAGCTGAGCACCGAAAAATTGATGCTTTTGAACTGTGGTATTGGAGAAGACTCTTGAGAGTTCCTTGGACTGCAAAGATATCCAACCAGTCCATCCTAAAGGAGATCAGTCCTGTGTGTTCATTGGAAGGACTGATGCTGAAGCTGAAACTCCAGTACTTTGGCCACCTGATGCGAAGAGTTGACTCATTGGAAAAGACCCTGATGCTGGGAGGGATTGGGGGCAGGAGGAGAAGGGGATGACAGAGGATGAGATGGCTGGATGCATCACCGACTCGATTGGCATGAGTTTGAGTAAACTCCGGGAGTTGGTGATGGACAGGGAGGCCTGGCGTGCTGCAATTTATGGGGTCGCAAAGAGGCGGACACGACTGAGCAATTGAACTGAACTGAACTGATAGTGTTAAGAAGTATTCTAGCTTCATTCTTTTATACATAGCTGTGCAGTTTTTCAAGCACTGCTTATTAAAGAGACCATTTTTTTTCTCCATTGTATATTCTTGCCTCCTTTTTCAAAGATAAGTTTCCAAGAGAGAGTAGCATTGAAACATACATTCCTTTCAGTTCATTTCAGTTCAGTCACTCAGTCGTGTCTGATTCTTTGCATCCCAGTGGAATGCAGCATGCCAGGTATCTCTGTCCATTACCAACTCCTGGAGTTTACTCAAACTCAGGTCCCTTGAGTCTGTGATGCCATCCAACTATCTCATCCTCAAATAAATTAGCCAGTGAGAATTTGCTGTATGATGCGGGCAACCCATGGAGAAGGCAATGGAACCCCACTCCAGTACTCTTGCCTGGAAAATCCCATAGACAGAGGAGCCTGGTAGGCTGCAGTCCATGGGGTCACTAGGAATCGGACACGACTGAGCGACTTCACTTTCACTTTCATGCATTGGAGAAGGAAATGGCAACCCACTCCGTTGTTCTTGCCTGGAGAATCCCAGGGATGGGGGAGCCTGATGGGCTGCCATCTATGGGGTCGCACAGAGTCGGACACAACTGAAGTGACTTAGCAGCAGCAGCAGCAGCAACAACAACAGGCAACCCAAAGCCTGTGCTCTGTGACAACCTAGAGGGGTGGGATGGAGTGGGAAGTGGGAAGGAGGTTCAAGAAGGAGGGGACATATGTATACTTATGACTGACTCATGTTGATGTGTGGCAGAAACCAACCCAGTATTGTAAAGCAGTTATTCTCCAATTAAAATTTTAAATTAAAAAAAATGCAATCACATTTCCTCAAGTTTTATATTTTTTAAACATTTTTTTTTTCCTTTTCAGATTTCTATATCACTTTAACACTTGTGTGTGATTGCTGTTTGTTCAGTTTATGACTGCTCCCAGTTTAGTTTATACATGAATTTAAAAAGTATGTAATTTAGCTTTACATATTACTACTTGGGAAGGTAAATAATGAAGCAACTGTGGCAGAACAACTACTGAAAGTGCTTAAACTTCTCAGTACCCTAATTCATTAAGAACTTGAAAAAGGGACTGCAGAGAACTAAAATACAAAATTTTTCTCTATCAGTTTTTAAATGTGTTCTAAATGCATATGAAGTATCAGTATAAATATGGCTCGTAAGAGAAATAATTTAAGAAAATGAAGTACTTCTCTTAAAATCATATTTTCAAATTTCAAGGAGCTCACTTATTTTAATTAATAGAAAAAAATAAACCCTGACCTAAATCAGTCTTTAAGAAAAGCAACAAAAAATAAAAAGGAAAATCAGAATATATTCATACCATCAGGAAATTTTAAAAAAATAAAATAAAGCATGAGTTGATTGATGTCTAATAACATAATTTGTCTCCTTCTAGAAGGAATTATTGACATTTTGAGGCAAAAAAGAAGGAAACTATTGGGGGCAGGGAGAACTTATATACCCTGGGCTTCATAGGATTAGGAATATGGATCATAATTTCAGTCAAATATGACTTTTTAAAATTAGAGATAATTATGTATGATGAACACTTTTCATGGGAAGTGTGTGAAACTGCAAAACTTGAAACTGGGCACTTATTTTATAAATAGTCCACTCTTTTTCTTATCTAAAATGTAGTCTTTGCACTCCTACCTGTAACATTTTTCCTCTTCAGCATAAGAATACTTCCTAAGCGGGGGCGGGGGGGACAGCATGCAAGAAAACCCCAATATTTATTACTGGGACTTATTTTTCCAAGTGTGAAATGAAGTCTGAAGAACTGAGGCTTGACTAAGAGTTTAAAATGCTTAGAGACAGCAGCTGTCATTGAAGATTCCTGCAGTAATGCTGGCGAGCAAGTATTTCAGTATCAGAACCCAGACTCCCCCATTAACTTCCCAATCCTCTAGATAGACGAACCCATCTGTGAATGACTTCCATCTGTTCCAACAGGTCCCAGTGTTTGCTATTGCTCAGATGGGTGCACACCATCCAACTGTGACACAGACTCACAAATCAGTTGTCAGGGAGTTGTGAAGACAAAAATGTAGGAAAGCAATCTCAAGTTTGAATACACTTTGGCTCATAAAAATATCAGAATTAATCATTTTATTACAAAATGCTATAGCTTATCAGTAAGCTTGTATAAATGCATTTATTAGAAAGTTGTATATTATGGATATTGTAATCTACTCTTTAGGAAAGGTCTCTAGTTATTTTGGCTTCCACAAAATAACTAGAAATGAAGGCAATAGATTTTTTATTCTTTTTTTTTCCATTTATTTTTATTAGTTGGAGGCTAATTACTTTACAGTATTGTAGTGGTTCTTTGTCATACATTGACATGAATCAGCCATGGATTTACATGTATTCTTGCACCTAATTAGAAATAACTTATAAGATTATATGTGGTTTTTTTGTTTATCAAAGACAAATTAATAACTGTGGTAAGAAAATAAGGAGATACATAATAACAAAAATCATGAAACCACAGGGATGAAACTGTTCCTCAGCTGAGATTAGCTTTAAGAAGTATGTCAAAGATATTTGATCAGTAATGCTGTCTATTCTGTTTTTGAAGATTCTTAAGCAATTTACCCATTGTTAAATACCTAGATAAATATCTCTGCTCTTTAACACTTCATTGATTATTCACATCAAAGTTAATAATTATCAACTGTCACTTCCGATTATTATCAGTGTTACTCCCATAATCAGTTAATTATTGTTCAAATTTGTATTTGTCATGTATTGCCTTGCATAAATCTTTTCTCAGTGGGGTATTTATCTTTTTAATTATGTTGCATAATCTGTTTACAGGAGCATTAATTTTTATGACTAAACCTACATATCCCTTTTTTGTTGTCTTTTAAAATGAAAAAAATTATGTAGTAAAGGTTACTTTCCATTTACAGTTATTAAAAAATATTGGCTATAATCCCCATACTATACAATATACTTTTGTGTCTATCTTACACCCAATAGTTTGTACCTCTTAAATTCCCTTTATTGCCTCTCTCCTCACCCCCCACAGTTTGTTTTCTATATCTGTGACTCTGCTTCTTTTTTTAATATTCACTAGGTTGTTGTATTTTTTAGATTCTACATATAAGAAAATCTCACAGATTATTTCTCTTTCCCTGACTTATTTTACTTAGAATAATGTCCTCCAAGTCCATTGATATTGCTGCAAGTGGCATAACATCATTCTTTTTATGGCTGAGTAATATTCTATCCCATAATTTTTTATCCATTATATCTGTTGATGGACCCATAGGTTACTTCCATATCCTGAATGTTATAAATAATGCTTCTATAAACATTGAAGTACATGTATTTTTTTTAATTAGTGTTTTTTTTTCCCAAATATATGTGATTGTGGAATTTATGGGTCTTATAGTAGTTTTAGTATTTTTCAGAAACCTTCATACTGTTTTCCATAGTGGCTGCACTAATTTCCGTTCCCATCAGCAGTGCAGGAAGATTCCTTTTTCTCGATATCCTTGCCATCATTTGTTATTTGTGGGTTTTGTTTTGCTTTGCATTTGTTTTTTTCTTTAAGGTAGCCAATCTGATAGCTGTGAGATGATCTCTCACTGTGGTTTTGATATGCATTTCCCTGATGATTAGTGTGCTGGGCATGCTTTTATGTCCTATGTTGACCATCTGCATTTTAAACCTATGCATTTTCAATCAGACAATTGTGGGTTTCAACAATGGCTCATACTATGACTTGTAATATGTCCTTTGACTATTTATCATCCTTTGGCTATTAATGTGTTTTTGATATCAAGCAAAACTTAGTCTAAGACCCTACTCACTGATTGCTTCAATACGTTGTATGATACATTTCAGTATTTTCTGCTGGAAAACTCTCAAAACAAACCTAAAAATAACCTCAGCATATGACATGGCAGCTGCAATTGATACTACAATTTAACTGGATTAGGGATAATCTCTTGTCACTCTTCATGATCCATCTGGTGTACACAGAGGCAAGCTGGTAGATTTAATACAGTACTCTTGAGCAATACAGCCTTTATATACTTTAGATACCAAAGAGTCCACTGATGCCTGATGTCTTGCTCCATGATACAATATTACTTCTGATTTATTATCTTTGGAGTCAGTTACAGAAGCTTGTATTTGGTATCACTCTTTCTGATGGGCGCACAGCATGATATGGGGGTTTCAACAACCACCAGGTACATCGATGCCATACGTATCCTTTTGAGCCCAGGAAATGATTACAAGATGGTCTAGGAACACAGTTTACTTATTGTTTGTTGAACTATGTGAAGAAATATATTTAGTACCTGGTCTCATCCAGTCAAACAGAGAACTGTGATGGTGCTTCAGATCTCCAGGTATTCGTGTAACTCAGACATTAAAAGGTCATCATCTTATATCTAGATGCTTTCCTTTACCCAACGCAGTTATCCAAGTAAATAGCCATGAGATCCTCTTGGAGGATGTCTGGAGGTACTGTTCGCATGTGTTTCTTGCATGGTCCTTCCTCCTGGAGACCTGATCTCCTTTTAAGTAAAAGTCTTCTGAATCTGAAAATGAGCTCAGGTCTGGAATCTGGGCAGATAATTATAACTTTTTAGAAGATTACAATCAAAATTCTTATACCTGTTTTCTCCTGATCTTATAAGCTAGGTGGTACTCTTTTGGGCTGGCTACTTCTTTGCACTTATGAGCACTGTGTTCTTCTTCTATCCCCATAAGTATCTGTAGTTTAGACAAGCCTAATCTAGTAAAACCCTGTGAGTCCAATCCCAGTTGCTCATTGCAATAATTGCATCCTCCTGGCTTCTAGTGGTTGAGCAAATTTACTAGATCTTTTCACTTTGCAGTGGTATCATGTCTGTATCTATTAATTGTTCCTAATTATGTAACAGCCTTGCTTACAGTTAACCCTGGCTTATTGAGGAGAGGAACTGATGACCATTTTAGTAATTCTGTTGCTCTTCTACATGGCGAATGTTGAATTCCCCAGTGTTTCCCAAGGAAAGTAACCACCTGGTGACATTTCCTACCTTACCTGTTGTAATCCCTCCAGGTGTCCTGCTTTTCCAAGCTTTTGAATCCTCTCTTCTATCCTCTACAATTGGGTTTTGACATTTTGATTTAGCATGTTCATCCTTTTCCCAACTTTTAGAAGCTATCTTTGCAGCCAGTTCGTATCATCCTTGGGGTTCTTTACAAGATTTCAAAGTGTGTGTCTTTGAAAATGTCTCCTAAATAAATAAATCTCCCCATTTCAATCTTATATTCTGTCTCCCTGAATCCAGAAAATCTCAAAATTAAATCCTATTTGTATTTCCCCAGATATTTAAGGTAAATGCTAATTAGGTCATTCAAGATTGTGCTCCTTTCCTTCAATATGAGGATCAGCAAATTTCCAGCTGGGTTATGCCACAACTAAGCATCAATTATATGCCTAGTGTTCATAGCAGAGAAGGATGGGGCCAATTGTGAGGGAAAACATATTGTCTCAGAAGACAGACATCCCTTTGTACATTGCTTGTAGAAAGTCTTTCTCCTAAAAGGGAGAGATGCCTCACCTTTTCAAGCTTCCAGAGTTCAGAGTCTAGGATTTCAAAATTTCTTAGGCATCCTAAAGTTGGTTTTCCCTCTAGCACAAATGATATTCCTTGATAAGGCATTATTAAACTTCTCTAGAGTTTGATTATTCTGAATGAGATATTTCCATCTGGTGACTCTCTAGATTGTTGGCAAAGAAAGGAAAAACCAACTGAATTTTTTTGCTATAATTTAAATAATCAAGGACTTTAAAAATTTTTTCTTGGAGTATAGTTGATTTACAATGTTGTGCTAGTTTTATGTGTACAGCAAAGTGATTCAATTATATATATACATATACTCATCCTTTTTTAGATTATTTTCCCATATAAATTATTAGAGAATATTGAGTAGAGTTCCTTGTGTTATACAGTAGATACTTGTTGATTATGTAACTTATATATAATAGTGTGTTAATCCTGAGCTCCTGATTTATCCCTTCCCTCCAACACATTTCCTCTTTGGAAACCATAAGTTTGTTTTCAACATCTATAAATGTGTTTCTGTTTTGTAAACAAGTTCATTGGTATTCTTTTGTAAATTAGATTCTACATATAAGCAATACCATATAATATTTGTCTTTGTCTTACTTTACTTAATATGATAATCTCTAGGTCCATTCATAATACTGCAAATAGCATTACTTCATTTTTAATGGCTGAATAATATCCCATATACAACACATCTTCTTTATCCATTCCTCTGTCAAAGGACACTTAGGTTGCTTCCATGTCTTGACTACTGTAAACAGTGCTGTAATAAATATTGGGGTGCATGAATCTTATCTAATTGTAGTTTTCTCCAGATATGTATCTAGGAATGGGACTACTGGATAATATGAATTCTCTTTTTAGTTTTTTCAGGAACCTCCATATTGTTTTCCAGAGTAGTTATGTCAATCTACATTTTCACCAACAGTGTGCAAAGGTTCCCTTTGCTCCACATCCTCTCTAGCACTTACTGTTTATAGACTTATTATGGCCATTCTGGCTGGAGTAAGATATCTCATTGTTGTTTTCATTTGCATTCCTCTGATAATTAGTGATGTTGAGCATCTTTTCATGTGCCTTTTAGCCATTTGTACATCTTTTTTTGAAAAGTGTCTATTTAGATCTTCTGCCCATTTTTGATTGGGTTGTTTTTTGTTTCTATAGAATTGCATGAGCTTTTTGTATATTTTGGAGCTTAATCTCGTCAGTCACTTCATTTACAAATATTTTCACACAATCTATGGATTATCTTCTTATTTATGGTTTTGAAAAAGTTTCAAGTCATGAAGATGATTTTAAAAAAGCTAGGTTTGGGATCTACTTTAGTAGTTGGAGACAATTATAAGACATTTTTAGAGAGTTTGATAGCTGTGTGTTATCAGTAGGTATTTATCTAGAGCCTATATTGTGCTGTCTAGATCAAGACACTTGTGATATGGTGTCTGCCATAACTTTCCAAGTTGGTAATGATATAATAGGTTTTAATCAGAACTGCAGGAGAAGTCAGGGAGCTTAGCTTCTAACATTGAAGTAAGTGAAGAGTGAAAGAAGACTTATTTTAAAGGTCTTAAGGGAGACTGTCTCTCCCAGAACTTGTTAAGTTAGGTAAGGATCCAGTTAAGGTAAGAAGACAATTAGGCAATGAGAGAGTGTTGATGATGTCAGAATGGTGTTGATTACAAAGAGGAGTCCAAAATAATGTAATCAAATATTTGACAGACAGAAGTGGAGTTTGACCTAAGATGAGGAATAGATACAGAATATTAGGAATGAAGAGATGGAAGATATATAAACAAAGAATCCAGAGCTTTAAACTAGGACAGAAATATAAATACAGTTTGACATTGATATATAACAGGTCAAACTGTATTTATATTCCTATTCTAGTTTTGAGCTCTGAATTCCTTCTTTATATACCCTCTGTCTCATTTCTGTGTATGTGCTAAGTCACTTCAGTCATGTCTAATTCTTTGAGACTCTATGGACTGTAGCCCTTATACTTACCATTTTGTATCTCTAATCTTAGGTCAACCCCACTTCTACACACCAGGAAGTGCTAATAATTCTGAATATTAAATTTATACAATTTATTACAAGAATAAAAGTGAATGGACACTTCTGAGGATGACATATGGACATTTTCAGCTCCCAGGAAGATCTCAGTTCTTTTTGGTGATTGGTTTTCTGCAGTTAAAACCAAAATACCCAGTACTGGCTATCACTGGGCTTTAAGAAATACAGAATTTTTTCTTGTATGGAAGAATGCAGTATATGCCATCATTACTTCAAAACAACATGTTTTTTCCTCTTTTAAAGCCCATAAAAGCAAATTTAATTATCCTGTGAATTTTGTTAAAATTATGAATATTCCTGCTTTTGCATTAAAAATAGTCATTATTAAAGAATTAATACACTTCCTGGCTTCAATATGGCCAGAGTACTTTGTTGAGGTAGCTCTGAACAAGATAATCTCATGAACTCCTGTCACTCAGTATCCATCTTCCTCAATGCTGAGGGATTAAAATAGATTCAACAACATTAAAGCTATTATTTTCCTGTAACATATATATTGCAATATATGCAAGGTCAGGGTCATATTGGGTCCATGTTAAGCTTTCAAATCAAAGAAAACAGCAAATAATATATTTAGAGCCTCTTTTCTAAATCTTACATGACTGTGAGTGAAATCATGTGCAAAACACAAACAACATACCATCATTCCATTTTCAATCTCTTGATTTGATAGCTTCCAACAATAATAATGAATGATCTCATGAGTTTTCAATATATATATTCAATTACCATTGTCTATATTTATCATTAGTCTATTGATAACTTTTGCTTCAAAGAGCCTCAGCTAGGTTATTTGCCAATATATCATGGATTTCCATGCTGCTGCTGCTGCTGCTACTAAGTTGCTTCAGTCGTGTACGACTCTGTGAGACCCCATAGACAGCAGCCCACCAGGCCTCTGTCCCTGGGATTCTCCAGGCAAGAATACTGGAGTGGGTTGCCATTTCCTTCTCCAATGCATTAAAGTGAAAAGTGAAAATGAAGTCGCTCAGTCGTGTCCGACTCTTCACGACCCCAAGGACTGCAGCCTACCAGGCTTCTCCGTCCATGGCATTTTCCACCCCAGACTGCTGGAGTGGGTTGCCATTTCCTTCTCCATGGATTTCCATACTTAGCTTTTATAACTTTTTTTAAGTGCCTGCAATAAGTTAGTTGTATTGTTTTATTCACACATGACTGCATTGCAAGTCTAAGTACTTGGCAGAATTTTAGAATTGTGATGAAATCATCATAGGACCAGATATTCATCACCTTATTTATCCAAGCTGTCACTAAGCCATAGCAAGGAGACAGGGGCATACACAGAAATGCATTTATTGAAAATAAATTTATTTCATATTAACTAGTTAGGGAAGTGGAAAAATGGTGGACTAGCACTGCTGGTGTATGACTAACAGTCTAAAACAGAAAGAAAAGTAAATAAATATCATAGCCAAACTTTTACAATTAAAACTTTATGAGTAGATATAGATGGTGAGAATTTACAAAATTTATTCCATAGCCCCTTAAAAAAACAAAAAAACTAAATGACAAGCTACCATAGATTATTGTTTCTCAGAGATACTTACACAAAGTGCTCTGGTAATACTGAAGTTTCAGTTAAAGTTCTATAAATGTCTTTTGCTGATTATCTATTTTTAATACTGAGTTTTGAGAATTTTCAGTATTTTCTAGATACTTGCCACTTGTTGGAGAAGGGGCTTGTAAACATTTTTGCCCATTCTGGAGCTTTTTTCCTTTAGTTCTTTAAAGAGTCAACCATGAAGGAGGAATTTTTCATTTTAATGAAGTTCAATATATCAAATTTTCCTTTTATGAGTTGTATTTTTGGCATCAGATTTTTATTTTATTTTTTCTTGAATGTTTTAGATGTTTACATTTTACTTTTAAGTCCATGATCCATTTTGAGATACTTCTTGTGCAAAACATGAGACTGGTGTTGACTTTTGCTGTTTACCTGTGAGTGTCCACTTGCTCCAGCTCCAGTTGCCAGAAGCTCAACCTCATCCACTCAATTACTTTTATGTCTTTGTTGAAAATCAGGTGGGCTTTTTGTATGATTCTCTTTCTGGGCTCTCTAATCTGTTCCATGGGTTTTGTGTCTGTCCCTCTGCCAAAACCACACTTTCTAAATATGTAAAATCTTAAAGTGAATGTACTGAATATGTCGATGGATGAATGGTCAGATGGATGAATAGGTGTAAGCATTCAGTGTTTTCTGTGGCTCAGCTGATAAACAATCTGCCTGCAATATGGGAGACCTGGGTTCAGTCCCTGGTTTGGGAAAATCCCCCTGGAGAAGTGAAAGGCTGTATTCTGAAAGGCTGTATTCTTCAGTATGCTGGCCTGGAGAATTCCATGTGCTGTATAGTCCATGGGGTCACAAAGAGTTGGACATGACTGAGCAACCTTCACACATCACATCTAAAGTGTTTTTTTGTTTGTTTGTTTGTTTGACATCTAAGGCTTTTAAAATCATCTCTAAACTTCTGAATATAGCTTATATATTCTTACATTACTCTGCACTTAACTCATTTTCACCACCCCCCGCCCCCCACATCCCTACTCTGGTACTCCTGTTCTCAGATGAAATAACATTTCACTTTTCTTCACTGTGTAAAACGGTTCTCTCTGATACCTCTCTATGTAATGTCTTGTCTTCAAATTAATTTAACTTGATTCTATTCATACTTATGTTCCCTACTTATAAATCAGCTCCTTCACAGACCTGATGTACCCAACTCTTAGGTTGTTTATACCTGTGCACACCTATGACACGCTAATCTGCGCTATTCACAGAAATTTATCACAGTGACTTGTAAATACCTATTTCTTCTCTGTATTTTATCATGGGGAGAGAGTCCTCTACTGGTCTCTTACAAATAGAATATAAGGCCTTGATTGCTTTCTACCCAGGAAATTTCTTGGAGTTTGTAAAGAAGCTTGAGCAAGGAAGGGATGTCTCTTCCTAGAGCAAAGAGCAGTTCGCATACTGCTTAGTAATGAAAGAGCATTCCAAGCTCAGCAATTTTCTCCTATAATGCAGCCCACTGGGTGTGCAGGCATCCATCATATTCACACAGGGTACAAGGGATACCCGTGCTGGTGTGACAGTCATTGTGCTTCCTTTCCCCTTAGTAACAAAGTCATCTGAGTGTCACCCATGAATTTTGGGCCTTCTCCTGCCACCCATAACACAGCAATAGGCTAACTTAATGTCTTTTATGTGGGATAAAATAAAAATTCACATTCAACACTTATTACTAAACTCTAAATCATATTAAAAAGTCATTTCAAGCATTTCATCATTGAAATGTTTAGATATAGATATAGTTTGCATTTAATAATTTAATAAGTTATTAATAAATACTTATTAATAAACTAATAATTAATGTGTATAATAACTGGTAAACTATTATTACATATCTTAAATATATTTGATAAAGTTAGGAACAGTCCTCAACCTTAGACACAACAGTCCTCAACCTTAGACAGCTTGCCTCCTGCTCAGACCCCTCGATAGCATCATCCCCTCCATCTGCTACAGCTCCTTGTTTGAGCCTTTCTCCCCAGTACTTGACAAATTAGCTCTAACCACTGCAACTTTTATTCTACCGCCTCATGTTAGGTTCTCATTATGTTTCCAATTACTATCTTACTAGACTTTTTCTGACTAGACTATTTGCTCATTGTGGCTCTACATACAACTCCACCTGAAGGCTCTCCCCCAGAGTCATTTTCTTAAAATTAAATCTTGTCTGTGTCTACTAACAGAGGATAACATCTAAAGAAATCCTGTAACATCTAATGATCTGGATCTGACCACTTTTATGCCTCAAGCAATAGCTACAATTTTGACCAAAAAAAGACAAGAAGGCATCAGCAAATAATGCACAAAAGTGAAAGTTCCCTTAATGTAATAATATTGATAACAGAAATAACATTTAACATATCTTTTTTTAGTTTACAAGATACACTTATTCTAAGATATAATTGGTCTATCATTCTTCTTCTAAGCATATTTATTAAGATATTTATATCTTAAAGCCACTCTGCACATCATTTGTAGGAGTAAAAGTGGTGGTGGTAATTGTATTTCATAGAGGAGGAAATACTGAGAAGCAATGCAATTTATATGGGTAAATGGTTACATTGTTCAGTAGACACAGTGTATTCTTTATTTGAGGCTAATTTTCCTTTGCCTTAAAATCACTCCACAGCCCACAGACCTTGAGTGGGATGAGAATTCCATTGGTTATTTATAAGAACCTGAAACCCCATAGTTTTAAAACCTTGGACAGGAGGGACTTTGTGCTCTGGGGACTATTCCTGTGAGAGTCTTTAGGGATTCTCACTGCTCACTAACTTGCTGTGAGGATGTGTGAGGATGACCCTAATAAGGGTCATCATCAGGTCATGATCATCATAATGAGGTCATCATCAGGAGCCTGATTCTCTGTCATGAGTGCATCATGCCCCATGGACATTTACATCTATCATCCCAGTGTGAAGGATCATCCACACCAGTCACAGGTTAGTCAAAAGCAAAGGCTTCAGCCTGTATTGCTGCAGGTCATCTCAAAATGTCCACCAGGGATCTGGCATCTGAAAACCAGAAGGGTCCTCAGTCCTGCCTGATACTCTTATTTGCAGAAAACTGAAGTCTGGCCACGGTGTGCCACTCTGAGGCTTCCTCTGGCTCTTCTGAGCTTCCCCTAGAAAAGGCAGAACCATCATGGTGTGTATTTAAATTCCCTGCTCTTCATTTCGACTTCTGTCTCCTCTTGTCTTCTTAAGAGAGTTCTAATTATCTTAAAGATATAGTATATCCATAATGAGTCAGGCAACTCCTGTTTTGCCTTCCCATAGAACTTTTTCTTTTTAATTAATCATAACCTGTTAACACAGTGGATTGTAATAAGTATTTTAAGTGTCCTTCTCAACAGTTGGAATAGGACCTCTTCAAGGCAAGAGTGATTTCTAATTGATCTTAGCCCTATTTGTTCTTAAGAGAGCTCCTGGCATATTTTAACTTTTTCCTAAATGTTTGATTAGTCATTTCATTACTGGGTTGTTTATTTAAACATAGAAAATTAATTTTTAGCAAATTATAAAATATAAATAAATAACAAATAATAATGTAATGCCTTTAAATGTAGTATACACTATTTAAAATTTCTTGGTCTGTTGAAAGTTGGTTGCATTCTTAAATTTTTCATGGAAAACAATTAGTTAACCATAAAAATGTAGGAATAGACCATTCCTGACTATGTGACCTAAATCAGTTTGACTCTAGATACAATATCCACCATCCTGACAGCATGAAGTTTCACTGTATAAATGTCCTTGGAAAATTAAAAACTTGTGCAACAACTACTCTTATGAATCTTTAAACGTATAGAATAACAAAGTTTATCAGGAACGTTTTCCTATTTTAAACAACCTCTTCACCTGAATTATTTCTCACACCTGTCTCAAGATAATATATTTGACTAGAATCATGTTATCCATCTTAGGAAAGAAGGAAATTTGAAAGATTAATTGGAGTATCTGGAATTTGACAAAAGATTAGATGGAAATTAAGTTTGCCATTGGGGGATCTGTTTGTGGATCAGGATCTAAACACCACTCTCTGGATAATTTTGCTTGCTTCAGCCTACGTGTTCTCACATGACAACTTCATAGCATTAGAAAGTATCCTTCTAATCAGAATTAGTAGTTTAACATGCAAGGAGTATCTGCCTGAAAGGAGAGGAACTATTGTCCAAAGGTTAAGAACTTGGGCTCAGACATAGTATAAATTGAGTTCAAATACTGAATTCTGTAGAACCTTTTGAAATATCCATATTTCTATGCATGTTTTCCTATTTATAAAAATAATACTCTTGATAATATTTTGAGGATTAACAATAATAGTCAATATTAATTGAGAACAAGTAGGATCATGATTTCATTTTAATCATGTGAAGTTGGCATATTATTATTCTAATTTAGAGGTGAGGAAACTGAGGAATTTAAACATTTAAAGACACCTGTTCAAGGCTATGTAACTAATAAACAGAATGAATGAGGTGGGAACCCAGAGCATTCAGACCTAACCTATTTTAAAAATTTAAGATAATTATCATTAAGCCCATTTGTTTATTTTTGCTTTTATTTCCAATATTCTGGGAGGTGGGTCATGGAGGATTCTGCTGTGGTTTATGTCGGAGAGTGTTTTGCCTATGTTTTCTTCTAGGAGTTTTATAGTTTCTGGTCTTACATTTAGATCTTTAATCCATTTTGAGTTTACTTTTGTGTATGGTGTTAGAAAGTGATCTAGTTTCATTCTTTTACAAGTGGTTCACCAGTTTTACCAGCACGACTTGTTAAAGAGGTTGTCTTTTTTCCATTGTATATTCTTGCCTCCTTTGTCAAAGATGAAGTATCTGTAGGTGCATGGATTTATCTCTGGACTTCCTATTTTTTTTCCATTGATCTATATTTCTGTCTTAGTGCCAGTACCACACTGTCTTGATGACTGTGGCTTTGTAGTGGAGACTGAAGTCAGGCAGGTTGATTCCTCCAATTCCATTCTTCTTTCTCAAGATTGCTTTGGCTATTTGAGGCTTTTTGTATTTCCATACAAATTGTGAAATTATTTGCTCTAGTTCTCTGAAAAATGCTGTTGGTAGCTTGCTAGGGATTGCATTGAATCTATAGATTGTTTTGGGTAGTATACTCATTTTCACTACATGAATTCTTCTGATCCATGAACATGGTATATTTCTCCATTTATTTGGGTCCTCTTTGATTTCTTTTATCAGTGTTTTATAGTTTTCTATATATAGGTCTTTTGTAACTTTAGGTAGATTTATTCCTAAGTATTTTATTCTTTTCATTGCAATGGTGAATGGAATTGTTTCCTTAATTTCACTTTGTGTTTTCTCATTGTTAGTGTATAGAAATGCAAGGAATTTCTGTGTGTTAAAATTAAAATCTTCTGCAAGACAAAGGAAACTATAGGCAAGGTGAAAAGACAGCCTCCAGAATGGGAGAAAATAATAGCAAATGAAGACAAAGACTTAATCTCAAAAATATACAAGCAACTCCTGCAGCTCAATTCCAGAAAAGTAAAAGACCCAATCAAAAAGTGGACCAAAGAACTAAACAGATATTTCTCCAAAGGAGACATACAGATGGCTAATAAACACATGAAAAGATGCTCAACATCATTCATTGTCAGAGAAATGCAAATCAAACCCACAATGAGGTACCATTACATCCAGTCAGAATGGCTGCTATCCAAACGTCTACAAGCAATAAATGCTGGAGAGGGTGTGGAGAAAAAGGAACCCTCTTACACTGTTGGTGGGAAGACAAACTAGTGCAGCCACTATGGAGAACAGTGTGGAGATTCCTTAAAAAACTGGAAATAGAACTTCCATATGACCCAGCAATCCCGCTGCTGAGCAAACACACTGAGGAAATCAGAATTGAAAGAGACACATGTACCCCAATGTTCATCAGAGCACTGTTTATAATAGCCAGGACATGGAAGCAACCTAGATGTCCTTCTAGGACATCAATGGATAAGAAAGCAGTGGTACATATATATAATGGAATACTACTCATCCATTAAAAAGAATACATTTGAATCAGTTCTAATGAGGTGGATGAAACTGGAGCCTATTATACAGAGTGAAGTAAGTCAGAAAGAAAAACACCAATACAGTATACTAACACATATATATGGACTTTAGAAAGATGGTAATGATAACCCTGTATGCAAGAAAGTAAGAGAGACAGTGATGTATTGAACAGTCTTTTGGACTCTGTGGGAGAGGGTGAGGGCAGGATGATATGGGAGAATGGCATTAAAACATGTAAATTATCATATGTGATGCTTGGTGCTGGTGCACTGGCATGACCCAGAGGGATGGGATGGGGAGGGAGGTGGGAGGGGGGTTCCAGATGGGGAATACATGTACACCCATGGTGGATTCAAGTCAATGTATGGCAAAACCTATACAATGTTGTAAAGTAAAATAAATTAATTTAAAAAATTAAGATAATAATCTAGTAAACATTCCAAAATAATAATTGCTATGCTCAGTATTACTCCAGAAACTGATCTGTTTAAATTGACTAAACTCAGTGAGACAAAAATAACAAATGATCTTTCTTTCCCACTACTGTTTTTTGTTGTTGTTGTTGAAAATTCCTGTGACAAGATCTTGGGATAGAGGCACTTGACTACTTTATAGGCATTCCCTGGTCTGGCCTCTTGGTCTCAAGAAGGCTGCCTGTAGCCAGATCAGCACATAACACCGTGCTGTGGCCAGAACTCTTTTAAGCCTTGTCCTGCAGACAGGCTGCAGGAGACACTCTGGACCCCAACTCCTCCTCCCCAGCACACTGAGAGCCTTCAGATCACTGAAGACACATGTCAGCACCACTTGAGGTGTTCTGGGCTCAGAGGATGTTTGCATTCTGTGTGGTGTAGGCTCTATCAGTTTTAAAAGTCCGCCATTTAAAGAAGCATCTTTACTGAAGCCACAAAAACGGAACTGGCATAGGGAGGTAGAGACAGAGGTAGAGTCAGAGAGACAGGGAGACATGGGCCTCTGTCAAAAAGAAGTAGATTGAAATGAACTTCTCCAGGAAGCCGTGAAAATTTCTCTGGGACATGCAACTAATAACTGATAGTGTGGTGTTGTTCAGTTACTCGGTCATGTCCTAATATCTTTGACCCCATGGCCTGCAGCACGCCCGGCTGCCCGGTCCTTCACTGTCTCCCAGAGTTCACTCAAACTCATGTCCATTGAGTTGCTGATGCCATCTGTGGGGAGAGAGCAAATTAGCGAAGATGGTGTGTTCAGGCTTTCACATCATGTTTTGTAAATAATGGCTCTGTAACAGCTGAGATCATTTATAGCACTGTGCATGTGCATCACAAGGTACTCGCTTCATCACTGGCTGTGTGCTATATGCATATGTGAGCTCCACCTAGAAAGTGGTGGTGTTACTGCTGCACCACAGCTGTGTCCACTGAGTCAGCCACAAGAGAAGAGAATATAATGTGTCTATTGATGTGACTGCTGCGTCAGCCAGGAGAGAAAGCTGTTATGGCCACTGTGCCAGCTAGGAGAGAGAGAGGCTGTGTTGTGTTAGGTTATGCTATGGCTGCTGCTATGGCTGCTGTACCAGCCAGGAGATAATAAACAGATCTTGCAATTCCTATGCAACCTCTTAGCTTCTTCCAGCCTCTTAGCTTGCACCTTACCTACCTATGGTTCAGCAAACAGTGTGCACAGTGAGATACAGCAAGACAACTGGTGCAGTGAATATGGTCAGCAACACAGCTGACATAGCCATCAGGATGAACAGTGGTACACCATCCAACCATCTAATCTTCTGTTGCCCGCTTCTTCTCTTGCCCTCAATCTTTCCTAGCATCAGGGTCTTTTCCAATGAGTTGGCTCTTTGCATCAGATGACCAAAGTATTTGATATAGAATCCATTATTACACATACTCCATCTCCAATTAGCTGATATAGACCCCATTATTACCTATACTTGGTCTCCAGTCATTGGATTTGGAGACATCTAGGTGGAAGATGATGATAGGTGGCATTTCTGTTATCCTGATTCCATCAGTTATTCACTTGTTAGCAGTCTCTGCTCAAATTGGGTCAACATGAGCTTGAAAGTAAGTCTCAGACCCACGTAGCACTGCCTACCAATGGATATTCTAACACTTGTCTTTGTCCTGGTGATTTTTGACTTTGAATCTTTGGAACAGATGCCATGGGCATCCTTGTTCCTAAGGCTCTACAGTCTGGTGTCTGAGCAGATTGAAGTGCTTAGGCAACAGCTTTATTGAACACTTTGCTTACATTTTCTAAGATGATTTTAGAAAAAGTTGTGTTTGGGTTGATGATAATCAAATTTACATATACACTTTATGGGGAAAAGGCAAAAGGCCTCTATTTTCATAGAGTTTAGCACCAGGTATAGTAAGATGTTGCCTTGAATGATATAGTGGTACTGGTGATGATGATAATGACATCTCTGTGGTTTGAAAAGAGAAACAGTTGACTCAGTTTTATTGAGTCATTATCATTTGTCACCTGAAACAAGATATTATATCAAAGTTTTACTATGAAACTAATAAGGAAAAAACTAAAGCACAGTTGCCCAGGAATACAGTTTGTTGTTGTTCGGATGGAAGAAGTGGATCAGAATTTTGAAGTGGGGAAACAGCTGGGCTCCAGTGGCCAATGGAACTTCTACCAACTTGTTTGTCTACATCAGTCTACATAATTAATGTCACAATATTGACAGATCCAGTGGTTATACTGTAGGAACCATTTTTGGGGTCTGCAAGAAATATGTTATTTCCCTATTCTTTGCCACGGGGCTTCCCAGGCGGCATAGTGGTAAAGAATCTGCCCGCTAATGCAGAAGACAGAAGGGGTGCAGGTTTCGATCTCCAAGTTGGTAAGATCCCCTGGAGAAGGAAATGGCTACCCAGTCCAGTATCCTTGCCTGGGAAACCCTATGGACAGAGAAGCCTGGTGGGCTATAGTTCATGGAGTTGCAAAGAGTCAGACATGACTGAGCACATACATGCACACATGCTATTCTTTGCCAAAGTAGAAGTTACACTGAATTATCCAGAAAACCTCTTTCAGATATTTACCTTTATCCTTATGTAAGTTTTTCATGGATAAACAAAAATACAGAGCAAAAAACCTTTATATTACAAATTTATTTTTAATTGTGAATTTTGAGATGAGCGTGTTATTATTTACTTAAAAGATTCATCAAATTTTGCCAACTTTTTCTGCATCTACTGAGATGATCATATGATTTAGTCTTCAATTTGTTGATCTAGTGTATCACATTGATAGATTTGAAGGTACTGAAAAATTCCTGCATTCCTAGGATAAATCCCACTTGATAATTGGTATATGACCTTTTAATGTATTTTGTTGTATCTGTTTGCTGAGGATTTTTGCATCTATGTTCATCAGTGATATTGGCCTGTACTTTTCATTTTTATGCTACCATTGCCTGGTTTTGGTATCAGTGATGGTGGCTTCATAGAATGAATTTGGAAGTGTCCTTTTCTCTGAAAATTTTTGGAATGATTTCATAAATATAGGATTAATTTCCAAAACAAATAAATGGCTCATTCAACTCAATATAAAAATAAATAAACAACCCAATCTAAAATGTGCAGGTCTAAATAGACATTTCTCCAAAGAATACATACAGATGGCCAACCAGCACTTGAAAAGATCCTCAACATTGCTAACTACCAGAAAAATGAAAATCAAAGCTACAATGAGGTATCATCTCATCCTGGTCAGAATGCCCATCATCAAAAAGTCTAAAGATAAATTCTGGAAAGGGCTTGGAGAAAGGGGAAGCCTTCTGTACTATTGGTGGGAATGTGAATTGGTGAAATCACTATGGAGAACAATATGAAGATTCCTTAAAAAAAAAAAAACTAAAAAAGAGCTACCATATGATCCAGAAATACCCCTTCTGGCCATATAACCAAAAATGACAACTCTAATTCTAAGAGACATATGCACCCTAAACAGCAGCACTATTTAAGATGATAACTTTTTTATATATGAAGCAACCTAAATTTGCATTGACAGATGAATACATAAAGAAGATGTGATATAATGAAAATTGCTCAGTCCTAAAAGAGAATGAAATAGTCTCATTTGCAGCTACATGGATTTACCTAGAGATGATCATTCTATGTGAAGTAAGTCAGGGAAAGTCAAATATTATATATCACTTATATGTGGAGTATAAAAAATGTTACAAATGAACTTATTAATGAAGCAAAAATAGAATCACAGACAGAGAAAACTTATACTTACCAAAAAGGAAAGATGGGGAGAGAAAAATTAAGAGTCTCAGGTTAACATATATACACTAGTATATATAAAACAGACAAACAAGGACCTACTGTACAGTACAGGGAACTATATTCATTATCATACAATAACCTATAACAGAAAAAACACTACAATATTGTAAAGTAATTAGCATGCAACTAATAAAAATTAATAAAAAATCTGAAAATAACATATATCTGAATCACATGCTGTATACCTAGAAATAATACAACATTGTAAATGAGCTACAGGTAAATTAAAAAAAAAAAACCTACAGATTTGATTATTTAAGTGCTTTAAAATAAGTTGATTAAGTACATCTATGTTAAACAAACAAAAAACAAACAAACAAAAGAAAACCTTAAGGAGTGGTTCAAATCAGAACCTTTTTAAAAAGATAAATGAGCAATTTTCTGTCAAATCAGCATATCCTTATTGATCTGTCTGATCACACCATATTTATATGTTTTAGAAAAAAACCTGCAATACAATGGACAAGCACTCTTTTAGCTGTGATTTAGTTCACGTCTACACACTGGAGTCTTAAAATAGGGAAATCCTCTGCTACATTTCCTTGAAATTTTTGGCTAACGAAGATGATATTTTTTTTTCCTTTTTAAGCAAAAAAGCAGCAGACATTAGTATAAAGGAAACCTATAATCTCATATTTTGTGCTTAGATAATTTAAAAGTGTTATTTTATCAGTTACAAATTTAGAAAACTTGTCTACTACAAATCAAATTTTGAACTCACATCCAATTTAAAGTTTTTATTCAATTCTTTTTATCCCAGACCTGACAAATAGCAAGGGAATGGTTCTAGTAAAATTGAATATATTCTATGCAGTTGCCCTGCTCCTCTCCTTGTTTTTGTTTATCCTGCTTCAGGTCAGGCAGAAAGGGTAAATGCTAGGAATAAAGACCACACACACACACACACACACACACACACACAAACTTATCCCAAGGGTTTTCTTGTTTTTATATTTAATTTGTCTCAATTAAGAAAAGGCAGAGGAACCAGAGATCGAATTGCCAACATTCACTGGGTCATCATAAAAGCAAGAGAGTTCCAGAAAAACATCTACTTTTGCTTATTGACTATGCCAAAGCCTTTGACTGTGTGAATTACAACAAACTGTGGAAAATTCTTAAAGGCATGGGGATACCAAATGACCTGACCTGCCTCCTGAGAAATCTGTATGCAGGTCAAGAAACAAGTTAGAACTGGACATGGAACAACAGATTGGTTCCAAATTGGGAAAGGAGTACATCAAGGCTGTATGTTGTCACCCTGCTTATTTAACTTATACGCAGAATACATCATGTGAAATGCCCAGCTAGGTGAAACACAAGCTGGAATAAAGATTGCTGGGAGAAATATCAATAACCTCATATAAGCAGATGACACCACCCTTATGGCAGAAAACAAAGAGGAACTAAAGAGCCTCTTGATTCAGAAAACTAAGATCATGGCAGTTGGTCCCATTACTTTATGGAGGATAGAAGGGGAAACAGTGGAAACAGTGGCTGACTTTATTTTGGGGGGCTCCAAAATCACTGCAGATGGTGATTGCAGCCATGAAATTAAAAAACACTTATTCCCTGGAAGGAAAGTTATGACCAATCTAGACAGCATATTAGAAAGCAGAGATTACTTTGCTGACAAAGGTTTATCTAGTCAAGGCTATGGTTTTTCCAGTAGTCATATATGGATGTGACAGCTGGACTATAAAGAAAGCTGAGTGCCAAAGAATTGATGCTTTTGGAACTGTGGTGTTGGAGAAGACTCTTGAGAGTCCCTTTAACTTCAAGGAGATCCAACAAGTCCATCCTAAGGGAGATCAGTCCTGGGTGTTCACTGGAAGGACTGATGTTGAAGCTGAAACTCCAATGCTTTGGCCACCTGATGTGAAGAGCTGACTCATTTGAAAAGACCCTGATGCTGGGAAAGATTGAGGGCAGGAGGAGAAGGGGACGACAGAGGATGAGATGGTTGAATGGCATCACTGACTCAATGGACTTGGGTTTGGGTGGACTCTGGGAGTTGGTGATGGACAGGGAGGCCTGGCGTGCTGTGGTTCATGGAGTTGCAAAGAGTCGGACACGACTGAGTGACTGAACTGAACTGATGAAACTGAAAGAGGAGAGTGAAAAATTTGACTTAAATCTCAACATTCAGAAAACTAACATGGCATCTGGTCCCATCACTTCATGGCAAATAGACAGAGAAACAATGGAAACAGTGAGAGATCTTTTTATTTTTATTTTTTTTTAATTTTTGGCTCCAAAATCACTGCAGATGGTGACTGCAGCCATGAAATTAAAAGACGCTTGCTCCTTTGTAAGAAAAGCTATGACCAACTTAGATAGCATATTAGAAAGCAGAGACATTACAAACAAATGCCCATCTAGTCAAAGCTGTGGTTTTTCCATTAGTCATGTATGGTTGTGAGAGTTGGACTCTAAAGAAAGCTGAGTGTGCAAAAACTGATGCTTTTGAACTGTGGTGTTGCAGAAGACTTTTGAGAGTCCCTTGGAGTACAAGGAGATCCAACCAGTCCATCCTGAAGGAAATCAGTCCTGAATATTCACTGGAAGGACAGATGTTGAAGCTGAAACTCCAATACTTTGGCTACCTGATTTGAAGAACCGACTTATTGATACAAAGACCCTGATACTGCGAAAAATTGAAGGGAGGAGGAGAAGGGGACAATGGAGGTACAGATCGATGCAAGGTATCACCAATCTAATGAAGATGAGTTTGTGTAGGCTCTGGGAGTTGGTGATGGACAGCAAAGCCTGGCGTGCTACAGTCCATGTGGTCGCACAGAGTTGGACATGACTCAGCGACTGAACTCAACTGAACTGAGCAGAGAGCTGATAATCTTCTATATATTCCTTCAAAAAACACTCAACTCTAAGGAGACTCTGGCATTCTCTTCTCTCCTAGGAGTAATAGTGGTACATATACCAAAATAATAATAATAATATTATGAGATAATAGAAAACATTTACTGTTAACACACATACAGTTTTATAATAGTCATCATCTTTGTAATTTGTATGTGGACTTCAATATTTCTTAGAAATAGCCATGCCAGAAACATATACATTGTAGAAGATCTGGTGGAAATATACTTTTATTTTAATACAAAACTTAGAATTTTAGTCCTGGATGTCCTGGATGCTGGTAGCCCAAATCAAAGGTGGGGCTATCCCCACCCTAGAGAACAGAAAACTGCCAAATCTCAATAATGTGATCTAACTGACAGTGTTTTAGTTGTAATCAAGGTTTTCCTTTTTTATTGTATGTAGAAACAATGAGAGTAACATTACTGAAAATAAGATTTAAACTAGTTTTCTGATAAAAAAACATAAATGTGTATAAATATGTATAAATATGCATACAGCTTGATTTACTTATGTATATGCTTGCAAAGTGTATAACACAAGCAGTGAAGTCTAGATTTAATCTATCCTTCCCACTTGTTCTATTCTTGATACCTATGGCATTTATATATATAAATAGATTGATGAAGAGATTGTATAGATCATACGTAGGTTAAGCTAAGGGAGTGAAAGTGAAAGTTTCTCATTTGTGTCCACCTTTTTGTGATCCTGTGGATTGTATCCCACCAGATTCCTCTGTCCATGGAATTCTCCAGGCAAGAATACTGGAGTGGGTAGCCATTCCCATCTCCAGGGGATCTTCCCAACCTAGGGATCTAACCTGTGTTTCCTGCATTGCAGGCAGATTCTTTACCATCTGAGCTTCCAGAGAGGCCCAAGTTATGGAAATCAAGAGTTTAATAAGGAATTATTCTACCCTCAAATTGCTCACCTTCTAGGGTAAGTTAAACACATTAGCATGATAACACACTGCATGCTCTTTATCACTTATATACATATTTTCTTCTTGCTGATTTATATTATTTAGCCTATTATGAAAAAAAAATCAATGTTCTAGTTTATTTTCCCTGTATCTTATTCAAGCAATTACTATTTAAGGAGTTCCTGCCATGTTCTCTATAGCCAAAAAAAAAAAAAAAAAAAAATCTGTTATCAGTTTATATAATGATTGCAGCCCTGGAAAATTCAGTGTCTATTAAAGCTGTACTGAAATATCTTCTATTTACATGTAAAATATAATTTTTTATACTGTTCTGTAAGGTGTCCTGGGTAGTTGGCAAGTATTTAAATATTATGTGGGACTTAGAACAAATCTTTAATTTCAAGAAAGGTTCCGTAGCTTGAAATTTTCAAGCTTCTCTCTACACAGTCAACTAAATCAACCAATGTCCCCCCAAAATATCCATACAAATTTCTGAAGTGTGTGTTATAAGGCAGTTTCCTGCTGAGGTCCACTGTGCTGTAGAATATCTACTCCTCTTCTAATCATGATGGTTGTTTATGTTCTGTAGACATATTTTACTGGAAAATGTTCCTAATCAGAGCCTCAAGTCTACTAACTCACCTCAAGGTTTCACCGTAAAAAGAAGGAAGCTGCCATTGGTGATATTAGACACCTCAGATAATCAGTGGTTTCTGGAACCTAGCCAAGTATAAGTTTAAAGACTTTTCACAAGCAATCTTTCCCTCTGTATGTGTTCAGTTCACCTTAAGTTTGAAATTGGGGATTATTTCAAAGTTTGAGGTGAAATCAAATATAGGTTACTTTCAGGAGAAACTGTATTTTTGTAAATAATGCATAAGCTTTATTCACTCTCCCTGCACGATCACTCCATACACACACCAACATCCTTCACCACAGAAGTAATACATGAACTGTGAACAGCAATACATGAACTGTGAACTTACAAATGTTCAAGATGGTTTTTAGAAAAGGAAGAGGAACCAGAGATCAAATTGCCAATATCTGCTGGATCATTGAAAAAGCAAGAGAGTTCCAAAAAAAAATATCTATTTCTGCTTCACTGACTATGCCAAAGCCTTTGACTGTGTGGATCACAACAAACTGTGGACAATTCTGAAAGAGATGGGAATACCAGACCACCTGACCTGCCTCTTGACAAACATATATGCAGGTCAGGAAGCAACAGTTAGAACTGGATGTGGAACAACAGACTGGTTCCAAATAGGAAAAGGGATATGTCAAGGCTGTATATTGTTACCCTGCTTATTTAACTTATATGCAGAGTATATCATGAGAAATGCTGAGCTGGAAGAAGCACAAGCTGGAATCAAGATTGCCAGGAGAAATATCAATAACCTCAGATATGCAGATGACACCACGCTTATGGCAGAAAGTGAAAAGGAACTAAAAAGCCTCTTGATGAAAGTGAAAGAGGAGAGTGAAAAATTTGGCTTAAAGCTCAACATTCAGAAAACTAAGATCATGGCATTTGGTCCCATCACTTCATAGGAAATAGATGGGGAAACAGTGGAAACAGTGTCAGACTTTACTTTTTGGGGCTCCAAAATCACTGCAGATGGTGATTACAGCCATGAAATTAAAATACACTTACTCCTTGGAAGGAAAGTTATGACCAACCTAGACAGCATATTAAAAAGCAGAGACATTACTTTGGCAACAAAGGTCCATCTAGTCAAGGCTATGGTATTTCTTGTGGTCATGTATGGATGTGAGAGTTGTACGATGAAGAAAGCTGAGCACCAAAAAAATGATGCTTTTGAACTATGGTGTTGGAGAAGACTCTTGAGAGTCCCCTGGACTGCAAGGAGATCCGACCAGTCTGTCCTAAAGGAGATCAGTCCTGGGTGTTCATTGAAGGACTGATGCTGAAGCTGAAACTCCAGTACTTTGGCCACCTGATGTGAAGAGTTGACTCATTGGAAAAGATCATAATGCTGGGAGGGATTGGGGACAGGAGGAGAAGTGTCGACAGAGGATGAGATGACTGTATGACATCACTAACTCGATGAACATTAGTTTGAGTAAACTACAGGAGTTGGTGATGGACAGGAAGGCCTGGCATGCTGTAAGTCATGGGGTTGCCAAGAGTCAGACACGACTGAGCAACTGAACTGGACTGAACTGAACTGAACTGATACTTGTATATATAATTAAAATGTTAACATGGAAGAAATCAGGATTATATCAAAATTTATCTAACTACTTTGTATGACATTAACAGTTCTGTGAAATGTCTTCATCTTTTCAAAAAATAATCAGAGCACTATGACATGGTTTTACTCTAAATATTTAGAATATATTTACAATTACACATACAGTGAATTTTTAAACCACTGGAGATTCATATCCATAATTTAACAATTCTTAGTAATTTAGCATGTTTGAAATTAAACATATTTTCATAAACTGGAAGATCATAAAATACAGGTTAATTCATATTTCCTTAATATTTTACTTCACTTATAGATGAAGATTTTTAGAGGTCAAATGTAATTTCTAAACAGAATTGACTCATCCCCAACATATAACTTGTTAATAATGGAAATTAAAGGTCATGATTTTCTAAAAAGTTTTTTTTTGTTTGTTTTGTTTTGCAGAACTGAAAACTAAAATTGACTTACTGTATCTTGTTTTTTCTTTGTTATTCTGCTGAAAAAATAATATATTGGTTCAAGGCATATTTCCATGAAATTAGTTTCATGAAAGAATGCAAGTGAAGTGAAGTTGCTCAGTCATGTCCAGCTCTTTGTGACCCCATGGACTGTGGCTTACCAGGCTCCTCTGTCCATGGAATTCTCCCAGCAAGAATACTGGAGTAGGTTGCCATTTCCTTCTCCAGGCGAACTTCCTGACCCAGGGATCGAACCCAGGTCTCCTGCACTGCAGACAGACTGCTTACTCTCTGAGTCAACAGGGAAGCCCATGAAAGAAAGCAAAGTTATATCCTAAATAAATAAGACAATCGTACAACTATTGTATTATGCTAGTAAACTACTTAACCGATTCTTAGTATGCTTGGTAAATCGTTATTAAATTGAGTAAAGATGTGGAACAAAATTTGGTTTATGCTCAGAAAAACTTTTTTTTAAAAAATCATTTTATATCTTTGCAAATATTTGACTTACAGTAATGAACATAGTATGTTAGATTTACTTTTAATATGTTTAATTTAAGGTGAAATAGCATGCTAAACATCCAAGGTAAACATAATAAAACAAAATAGTAAAACTATTTATATAATTGCTGATTTTTAAACTGAAATCCACTTAAAATCAATAATACATAATCAAAATTACCCCACTAATTCTGGAAATATAATAATGCCTGAGGTTACTTATTTTGCTAAAATCAATGCATTGCACCTAAAGTGAATTTATGTTGTAGCAAATTGCAAAATGATAAAATGTTTTTCCTTTCTAATTTATGTTTCAATTCATTTTATTTAGAAGGATCAAAATAGCTCATCACTTGAGAGGTCAGTGTCTCTCTTCTAGTGGTGCTTATTAACATTTTATATAACACAGTAGCTGAAAGTGCAGGAGAATTTAAATCTCAAATCCAGCTGTGGAACCTGAGCAAGTTATTTAAACTCTGTGGGGTTATGTTTTATCCACTGCTGTCATGGATGTGGGTTTTATCAATGAATATCAAAAATATATCTTGTGCTTAAGACACTAGAGAAATTACCAAATTCTGTTGAAATTACCAAAAGAAAAAAAGTAGAAAAATGTGGAAAACTGGCACTAAATAGACAAAAAAAAAAAAACATTTGCTTTTAGTATAGGGCTAAAGTAGAGTGTCATCATTTTCAGCCTTGGCTAGGAAGGTGTGCTTAGTGACTCAGAGATTTTGCCCCTCTGTGCAGGTCCGTGAATAAACATGGAAACACTCCAAGTGTTGATTTGGTTTTACAACTAAATTTTAGCAAATAGATGAATTTGCAAATAAGTAATCTGCAAATAATGAAGATCGATTATTATTCAGTAGGAACATAAAGCTTAAGATTAATACATATATAAGTCTAAGTAACCCTAATCTAAATAATAAGAAATCATAAAAATAACTTGAAAGATTGCTCTTAGTATTATTTCAGCTACTATCTACACTTACTAATTTTCTAGCTGATGGTTCAATTCAGTTAAGTTCAATCACTCAGTTGTGTCCAACACTTTGCTACCCCATAGACTACAGCACATCAGGCCTCCCAGTCCATTACCAATTCCCAGAGTTTACTCAAACTCATGCCCATTGAATCTGTAATGCCATCCAACCATCTCATCTTCTGTTGTCCCCTTCTCTTCCTGTGTTCAATATTTTTTCAACGTCAAGGTCTTTTCAAATTAGTCAGCTCTTTGCATCAGGTGGCCAAAGTATTGGAGTTTCAGCTTCAACATCAGTCCTTCCAATGAATATTCAGGACTGATGTCCTTTAGGATGGCCTGGTTGGATCTCCTTGCAGTCCAGGAGACTCTCAAGAGTCTATTTCAACACCACAGTTCAAAAGCATCAATTATTTGGTGCTCAGCTTTCTTTATAGTCTAACTCACATCTGTACATGACTACTAGAAAAACCATAGCTTTGACTAGATGGTCGGCAAACTAATATATCTGCTTTTTAATATGCTGTCTAGGTTGGTCATAACTTTCCTTCCAAAGAATAAGTGTCTTTTAACTTCATGGCTGCAGTCACCATCTGCAGTGATTTTGGAGCCCCCAAAAATAAAGTCTGCCACAGTTTCCCCATCTATTTGTCATGAAGTGATGGGACCAAATGCCATGATCTTAGTTTCCTGAATGTTGTGCTTTAAGCCAACTCTTTCAGTCTCCACTTTCATTTTCATTGTGATCATAATAAACTGAAAAATGCTGAAAGAGATGGGAATACTGGACCACCTGACCTGCCTCTTGAGAAACCTGCCTCTGGTTCCTTGACCTGTATGCAGGTCAGGAACCAGTAGTTAGAACTGGACATGGAACAACAGACTGGCTCCAAATAGGAAAAGAAGTATGACAAGGCTGTATATTGTCAGCCTGCTTATTTAACTTATATGCAGAGTACATCATGAGAAAAGCCAGGCTGGATGAAGCACTAGCTAGAATCAAGACTGCTGGGAGAAATACTAATTGCTTTAGATATGCAGATGCACCACCCTTATGGCAGAAAGTGAAGAAGAACTAAAGAGCATGTTGATGAAAGTGAAAGAGGAGAGTGAAAGAGTTGGCTTAAATCTCAACATTCAGAAAAATAGTTGATGGTAGTAAGTCCCACTTCTGAGATTTAATTCTTTTTATAGACTCCACTGTTCTGGAGGCAAAATTCATTAAAAACAGTACTACATTTATGTCTTTTAACTGAAGATGCAATGAAGAATATAATCTTCACTAGCTGCTGGTGCTGCTTAGTTGCTTCAGTCATGTCTAACTCCGTATGAACCTATGGACTGTAGCCCACCAGGCTCCTCTGTACATGGGATTCTCTAGGCAAGAGTACTAGAGTGGGTTGCCCTGCCCTCCTCCAGGCGATCTCGGCCCCACCCACCCACCCCCACCCCAAAAACTGAACCTAGATATCCTGCATTACAGGGAGATTCTTTACCACTGAGCCACCAGGGAAGCCCCAGTCTTCACTAAAGGGCCCCTTAAACCATTTTATATACCCATTTGAATGCAGACTTCCAAAGAATAGCAAGGAGAGATAAGAAAGCTTTGCTCAGTCATCATTGCAAAGAAGTAGAGGAAAGCAATAGAATGGGAAAGACTAGAGAGTGCTTCAAGGAAATTAGAGATACCTAGGGAATATTTCATGAAATGATTGGCTCAGAAGGGACAGAAATGGTATTGACATAATGGAAGCAGAAGTTATTAAGAAGTGGCAAGAATACACAGAGGAACTATACAAAAAAGATCTTCACAACCCAGATAAACACGATGGTATGATCGCTCACCTAGAGCCAGATATCCTGGAATGCATAGTCAAGTAGACCTTAGGAAGCATCACAACAAACAGCTAATGGAGGTGATGGAATTCCAGTTGAGCTATTTCAAATCCTAAAATATGATGCTGTTAAAGTGTTGCACTCAATATGCTAGCAAATTTGGAAAACTCAGCAGTGGTCACGGGGCTCGAAAAGGTCAGTTTTCATTCCAATCCCCAAAATAGGCAATGCCAAAGAATACTCAAACTACTGCACAATTCACCTCATCTCACATGCTAGCAAAGTAATGCTCTAAATTCTCCAAGCCAGGCTTCACCAGTACCTGAACCACAAATTTCCAGATTTTCAAGCTGGATTTAGAAAAGGCAGAGAAACCAGAGATCAAATTGTCAACATCCGCTGGATCATCAAAAAAGCAAGAGAGTTCCAGAAAAACATCCATTTCTGCTTTATTGTCTATGCCAAAGTGTTTGACTTTGTAGATCATACAACAAGCTGTGGAAGATTCTGAAAGAGATGGGAATACCAAATCACCTGACCTGCCTCTTGAAAAATCTGTATGCAGGTCAGGAAGCAACAGTTAGAACTGGACATGGAACAGACTGGTTCCAATTTGGGGAAGGAGTACATCAAGGCTGTATATTGTCACCCTACTAATTTAATTTATATGTAGTGTGCATCATGAGAATGCTGGGCTGGATGAAACACAAGCTGGAATCAAGATTGCTGGGAGAAATATCAATAACCTCAGTTATGCAGATGATACCACCCTTATGGCAGAAAGTGAACAAGAACTAAAGAGCCCCTTGATGAAAGTGAAAGAAGAGAGTGAAAGAGTTGGCTTAAAGCTCAACATTCAAAAAGCTAAGATCATGGCATTTGGTCCCATCGCTTCATGGGAAATAGATGGAGAAACAGTGGAAACAGTGAGAAACTTTATTTTTTTGAGCTCCAGAATCACTGCAGATGGTGACAGCAGCCATGAAATTAAAGACACTTTCCTCTTGGAAAAAATGTTATCACCAACCTAGATAGCATATTAAAAAGCAGAGGCATTATTTTGCCAATAATGTTCCATGTATTCAAGGCTATGGTTTTTCCAGTAGTCATGTATGGATGTGAGAGTTGGACTATAAAGAAAACTGAGCACTGAAATATGGATGCCTTTGAGCTGTGGTGTTGGAGAAGATTCTTGAGAGTCACTTGGACTGCAAGGAAATCCAACCAGCCTATCCTAAAGGAAATCAGTCCTGAATATTCATTGGAAAGACTGATGTTGAAGCTGAAACTCCAACACTTAGGCCACCTGATGTGAAGAACTGACTCATTAGAAAAGACCCTGATGCTGGGAAAGATTGAAGGCAGGAGGAGAAGGGAATGACCTAGTAAGAGATGGTTGGATGGCATCAATGATCCAAGGGATATGAGTTTGAGTAAACTCTGGGAATTAGTGATGGACAGGAAATCCTGGCGTGCTGCAGTACATGGGGTTGCAAAGAGTTGGACATGAATGAGCGACTGAACTGAACTGAACTAAGTCATTATAAATTGGCAATAGTTTTTCTGAGGCTTTGGAAAAAGTTAATGTTGATATTGCCTCCTTATGAGGATATTTTGCAATCCTTGCAAGCTGAGCATAACCAGACCTATGAGACCACAGAATCTTTTTCTCCTTCAAGTATGGGGTGTTACTTCAACAAAAAACAGTTCATTTTCTTAGTTTCTTGCTGAATAATGAACACATCTGTTTTTTTGTACTTATTCTGATGAAGAAAACACATTCAAAAATAAGACAGCACCTAACATTTGTAGTTGAAAAAAATAGTGGAATCTTCAATGAAATTATTAATTTGGAGTTTTGTAATGAGACTTTAAAAATGTGACATAATCCACAGGAAGAAACAATGATGTCTGATTTTTGAAAGACTCTATTAAGAGAAAGATGTAGGATACATGGGTTTGATCTCCTTCAAAAGGAAATGGCAACCCACTCCAGTATTCTTGCCTGGAAAATTCCCTGGACTGAGGAATCTGGCAGTCTGCAGTCCATGGGCTTTCAAAAATTATGCCATTGAGTGACTGAGCACAGGGCACATTGAAAAAGAAAAAAAAAAAAAAAAAGAAAAGATGCAGCCCAGGAAAAAATAGCTGGAAGGTGCCATTTGTTAAAGGCGCTCAGTTCAGTTAAATCATTCAGTCATGTCCAGCTCTTTGCAATCCCATGAACTGCAGCACGCCAGGCCTCCCTGTCCATCACCAACTCCCAGAGACTACTCAAACTCATGTCCATTGAGCCGATGATGCCATCCAGCCATTTTATCCTGTGTCATTCCCCTTTTCTCCTGCCTTCAATCTTTCCTAGCATCAGGGTCTTTTCAAATGAGTCAGCTCTTCACATCAGGTGGCCACAGTATTGGAGCTTCAGCTTCAGCATTAGTCCTTCCAATGAATATTCAGTACTTATTTCATTCAGGATGGACTGCTTTCATCTCCTTTCAGTCCAAGGGACTCTCAAGAATCTTCTCCAACACCAGTCCAAAAGCATGTACTCTCTGTCACTCACCTTTCTTTATAGTCCAACTCTCTCATCCATACATGACTACTGGAAAAGCCATAACTTTGACTATATAGATGTTTGTTGGCAAAGTTGGATAAATGGGCAGTATCCAAAGCATTCACCAGCACCACCAGTGGCCTGGGCATGGAGGTGATGGGTGTGATGGAGCTGGGAATGTTGATGGCTGACAGTGCAGGTAGTGGCTGCTGGGGATTTCGAGAGCCTTGCTGAGGCCAATCTTTTTGGCACCTTCAGCCAGCAATGGGCTTGTGGCATTGTGAATAGCCTCAGACAGTTCCAGGGCTGATGCTGGCCTGATTAGATTGCTGGATCCAGGCTGTACTGCCTGAATGGTCATGTGGAATCTGGATTTTTCCCTTGCTGCACTTTCTCCTCTATACAAAGATGCTCAGAAAACTGTCTCAAATTCCTCCCAATTTCCAGACCTGGTTCTCAGACTTCATCACTCTGCTTGTCAAGAAAGGGGCAGTCTGGCTGCTGCAGCCAGCAGGGATATGGAGTCTAGTAAGCATGGGTTTCTGCAATTTGCTGCTAGAAGCTTCTCCATCATGATGGGACACATGTTGCTCACCTGGAGCAGAAGCTGGAGGCAAGGGCTTGGAAACCTTTTGCTTTTTTGATATTAAAATGGCCCTATATGCATGGGGGGGCTCTTCTCTTTAGTGTATGTAGTTTGTTTTACATATTCCTCTCAAGGCTGCTTTAACCTTATTTCTGCCTTATGTCAAATGGCAGACAAAATACTTCGTCTGTTATTCCAAAGTATTTCATATGTGCTTATTTGTGTCTGACTCTTTGTGATTCCATGGACTGTAGTCCACCAGGCTCTGCCCATGGGATTCTCCAGGCAAGAATACTGGAGTGGATAGCCTTTCCTTCTTCAGGGGATTTTCCTGGCCCAGGGATTGAACCTGGGTCTCCTGCATTGCAGGTGGACTCTTTACTGTCTGAGTCACCAGAGAAGTCCCTAAACTACTTCCCTAAATATTTTCTCTTTGACTTGTGAATGAATTAGACCTGTTGTTTACTGTTCTGAGATTTCTTTATTATCTTACTGTTGATTAATAATTTAATGCGACTGTGGATAATGAGCACATTTTTTATGGTTTCAATTCTTCTAATTTTTTGAGGTTGTTTTATGGTCCAGGACGCAGTGTGTCATATTTTAAATTTGTCAATACTTGAATACATCTTCTCCTTTTCATGGAGGGTTCTGTGAATTTTGATTGGATCCTGGTGATGAAATGTGTCCTTGAGATCTTCTATATAATTACTGAATCTCTCTCTAGCTCTCTTATCAATGGTTTTGAAAAGACATAAAAACCTTTAACTTTAACTAAATATGGACATCTGTATTTCTCCTTTCAGTTCAATCAGATTTTGTTTTGCATAGATTTCATCTCTATGACTGAGTCCACGCCCACATAAGATTTCCCCATTTTTCTGATGGATTGACACTACATTCAAGATTTTTCTTTCTTTTTAGTTTTCAGAAGCTTAATTACAAAGGATCTTGTTATGTATGTCTTTAGGTTTTGTCTGTTTGGAGTTCACTCAACTTGTAGGTTTATAGGTTTTTTAGTTGTTTTTTATTGTTTGTTTCCCAAATTGAAAGGTTGCAACCATTATCATTTGCAATGTTTTTGAAGTATATACTATGTATATACTTCATTTCTCATAGTCTACTGCTGTCATCACTTTAGCAGCTTGTTCGAGAAATTGAAGGCTTCCTTCCATTCATGTACTTTTAACCTCCTTTTCTTAATTAATCATCCTAAATGTTTCCTATGCATTTATATAGAACCACATCAGGCAGTATTATAATTTTCACTTCAACCATCAAAAGTAATGTAGAAGACGCATGAGAAAGGTATCTGTTGTATTCATTACTCTTTTGCTAATTGTTCTCTTTCTCTTTTCCTGATATTCCAGTTTCTGTCATTCTTTTTCTATTTAGAAAACTTCCTGCCATTCCTTTAGAGTAAGTCTGTTAGTAAGAAATTCTCTTAGTTGTCCTTCATCTGAAAATATCTTGATTTCCCCTTTATGCCCAAAGTGCATTTTCACTGTGTATTGGATTCTGTTGTTAGTTCTGTTCTTTTAGCACATAAAAAAAAATACTTTCTTCTGGCCTTCATCATTGCTGATGAGAAATCTACTGTTTTCTAATTTAATTCCCATGTAGGTAAAATGTCATTTTACTTTGACTGCATTCAAGAATTTTTTTCTTTTTAGTTTTCAGAGCTTAATTATAAAGGATTTTGTTATGTATGTCTTTAGGTGTTTTCTGTTTGGAGTTCACTCAACTTAAACTTGTAGGTTTAGAGGTTTTTTATTTATTTATTTTTTTCCAAATTGGAACATTTTTGACCACTACTATTTGCAATGCTTTTTAAATATCACCTTTTTCTCCTTTTCTTACAGGTCTCTGAAAGTCTGACAGGTCACTAATGTCCTTTTCTATTATTTTCTACTGTTTAAATTGGCTAATTTCTATTGCTATTTGCTAACTTCCAATCACCTTTTCTTTCTGTTCTTCTCTTGAGCCCATCAAATGAAATTTTTATTTCTGATATGCTGTTTTTCAATTCTAACAGTGTATTTTGTTATTTCATATATTCTCTTATATACTAGTATTTTCTTATTTTTACAGGGGTTCTTTTTTCCCCCTTTATTTCAAGCATGTTTGTAAACACTCAAAAAATTTTTGTGATGACTACTTTAAAATTTTGTCAAACAATTCAGTATCCCTTTCTTCTTGGAGTTGGTGTCTATGATTGAGTCATTTGATTCAGTTTGTGATCCTCCTGGTTCTACTTATGAGAAGATTGAAACCTGGACCTTTCTGCATCATGTTGTAGGACTCTGGATCTTATTTGACATCATGTTTAAGCTGGCTTCTGCTACAAGCACTTTGGGAAGGAAAGGGGGTGCTTCACTATCCCTAGGTGAAGCTAGAATTCCAGATTCACTACTGGTTTCAATTGATACCCAGTTAGAAGGGAATTCCTTATTACACTTGGCCAGCCTGGGAACTTGGGATCCCCACCTGGTCTACACAGACAGTGCTACAGAGGTACAGAAGTAATTTTCTTTCCACTGGGTGATGCTGAAAAGCCTTACTCTTTTCTAGGTCTCTCCCAGATACCACCTCCAAGGGGGAGGTTAAGGGCAGCACATTGTATCCAGGTGGGTCTGGAGTTCAAGCTCCCCACATGGTCTCCACTGATATCACACTGGGAAAAGAATCTTGATACTGGTAATTGGATGTCAAAGTACAATTTCTTTCCTGGGACTTCTCTGAAAAGACTCTAGCAGTAGCCTTGAGAAGTAAATGAGAACCTCAAAAGAATGTAGACGTGTAGGCTCATGATTCAGCTCTTGCTGGCCTGGGTGGAGAGAATCATGCTGTTTCCTATGCTGGTTTACTGCAGTAGAGCTCTTACTGACTCATGTTCCTGTCTTGCTACATTTTACCTACGCTATCCCTTTATCTAGCAAGGCGGTAGGGTTTGTGTCCTCTGCCCTTTGGCATTCTCAGGTTACTCAGTTCTTGAACACCAAGTTTGGAATATATGAAGTAAAAAGAAAACCTAAAGAATCCATCCCCATGTTTTTCTGTAGACCCTCAAATTTCTGCCCCTTTCAAAGTCATCTTATATTTGATTTCTATATAACTGTTCAGTACTTTTCCTTCCATTTAAGGAAAAAGGTATGACATTTTATCTTTTCATAAGTAGAAGTTCATCTCTTTACTTTTAGTCTATCTTAGTCTTTGTATTTAAAGTAGGTTTTTTATAGACCTCATACAGTTGTTTATAAGATCAGAAAATCTCTGCATTAATTAATTAGTGTCTTTAGACCATTATGATTTAAAATTGGAGAAGGAAATGGCAACCCAGTATTCTTGCCTGGAAAATCCCATGGATAGAAGAGCCTGGAAGACTACAGTCCATGGGGTCTCAAAGGGTTGGACATGACTGAAGCGACTTAGCATGCATGAATGCATGGTTTAAAATAATATTGTATTCAGTGAAATACCTAATTAGGGTCAACAAGATGTTTTTACTACCTAAGTTTTGGAAATGATTCTCCAAAATACTTTTGAATTTTATTTTGATAAGTGTTTGGGGATCTTATTGATCTGTAACAAATACTATAATTTTTAGTGATTTTGCTTTCATCATGAAAAACTCTGAATCATTTGAGTGATTTCTCTGGGTACTCTCTGCCACCATTTCTCCAGGAAATGAACTCACTTTAACTATTAATTGGAATGGTTGATCGTTGTGTATGAAACACAAGCATGGCAATTTATTGGTGAGATGCTGTAGTTCTTAGTCTTCACTATGATCTCACAAACAATAATCTGTAACAAAACATCTTCCTAAGGACTTCAAGCCTAAAACGATGATTCTCCCTGAATCTAATGATCTGTCAATCACGGTCGTTCTGCTGACTGAGTAACATAGGAGAAAGGGAAGATGAGTGGACACTCTTTAGTGCCATCTCCTCTATACCATTTTTAAAATAGATTTATCTGTAAAGTTTTTTGTAAATCATGATTATATTTGAAAGGTGAGAATTATTCATAATTTGTAAAATTTCAGATACATAGTCAATCATGTATATTTGTAAGTGACATTGAAAATAATCCCCTAGTTTTATCTTCAAAGTATTTATTTTCATGTTTAAAAACAGCCAATTATGTGAGAGCAATTATTCAAAAAGCTACTTTCATGATTGGAGAAACTATCCTAAATGTAGGATGTCCTCTAATTTTGTAAGAAACTAGCCTGCAGATTTTCATTCCCTTAGGCAATGAGGATCTCATTATTGAGACCACCTGCGGATAGTGTGATTGAAATTTCAAACATGTGCATAATCACCTCATCATTTTGATCTTTTGATGCAAATCTCTAGACAATCATGGAATTACACTAAAAAAGCTTAGGAAGCTCAATTTTAGCCCTAAATTGTTCACATTTCATTTTAGCCCCAAGTAAATCTGAAGCACTGCTAATATGTCTATCTTCTCTCAAGGTTTAAAACATTGCACTCTGAAATTTCTGTGATTGACACATTATTTTATTTTACACATTCTAGGAAGCTTGAGTACCAGGTAATATCCTACTTGGAAAATTCTGGTTTTGAATAATATGGTATCATTTTTATTGATTTTAAAGTCTTAACTTTTTTCATGCTTACCAATTTTTTAAATTATTTTTTAATTGAAGGATAATTGCTTATCATCCTATGTTATTTTTGTCAATGTGTCACTAGTTTGAAAATTAGTGGCGTTTTCTTTATTACCCACTGAGATGAGAATATTATTAAAAATATAAATTTAGTTTTACATTAAACCAAATTAGCTTTATATTAAAAGAATTGAGTTGTACCTCTTAACATGCCAAAATATTATTTTAAATGAGGAAAATCGTCTTATACAGGCACCGGAGCTTACTCTCCCGTTTGTTATAATTTCTCTTAATTATTATAGATAGAATTGTGAAATTTTATATTTAAATTTTTAAAAATATTGCTTTTAAAACAAGCATCAAATGTTGATTTGTTAAGAAACATTTTTAAAATCGTCAGTTAGATATACTAAATATTATTATGTAAATATAGGTTACATTACAAGTTTGATTACTTTTCAATTCAGACTCAGAATCCTATAATAAAGTCTGTATTATATAAACAACATAAGTAATAGCAGTTTTTTATAATTATTATTAAGATAAAATAATTAAATGTAATAAATAACTTCCCTGCTGGCTCAGTGGTAAATAATCCTCCTTCCAGTGCAGGAGACTCGAGTGTGATCTCTGGGTTGGAAAGACCCCATAGAGAAGTAAATGGCAACTCACTCCAGCATTCTTGTCTGGACAATTCCATAGATAGTGGAGTCTACAATGCCAAAGAATATTAAAAGTACCACACAATTGCACTCATGACACATGCTAGCAAGGTAATACTGGCTTAAAACTCAACATTCAAAAAACTAAGATAATGGCATCTTGTCTCATCACCTCATGGCCAATAGATAGGGGGAAAAAAATGGAAACAGTGACAGACATTTTTTTCTTGAGCTCCAAAATGACAGTGGACAGTGACTGCAGCCATGAAATTAAAAAACACTTGCTCCTTGGAAGAAAATCTGTGACAAACCTATACAGAATTTTTAAAAAGCAGAGACATCACTTTGCCAACAAAGGTCTGTATAGTCCAAGCTATGGTTTTTCCAGTAGTCATGTATGGATGTGAGAGTTGGACCATAAAGAAGGCCGAATACCAAAACAAAGAATGGATGCTTTTGAACTGTGGTGTTGCAGAAGACTCTTGAGAATCCCTCAGACTGCAAGGAGATCAAACCAATCAATCTAAAAGGAAATTAATCCTGATCATAGGAAGAACTGATGTTGAAGTTCCAATACTTTGTCAACCTGTGCAAAGAGCTGACTCATTGGAAAAAAAACCTGATGCCAGCAGAGTGAGAGCAAGAGGAGAAGGGGGCGACAGAGGGTGAAATGTTTGAATGCATCACTAGTGGACTTGAGTTTGAGCAAACTCAGGGAGAGAGTGAAGGACATGAAGGCCCAGTGTGCTTCAAGTCTTAGGGTTGCCAAATGTGGGACACAGCTGGGTGACTGAAGAAAAACAACATGTTGGATCTTAGCTTGCTGGCCAGGGATTGAAACTACATCACCTGCATTAGAAAGTGAAGTCTTAACCACTGGACCACCAGGGAAATTCCCATTTTGAGTTATTTGTTGTGAATGCTGTTAGTGCTATTTCTAAATTCATTGCTTTTCATGGGGATATCAAGTTGGTCCAGCTTAAAGAAACTCTATTTGCTTCATGTTATTGCTTTGAAGTGAAAGAGAAATTGTTAGTCACTCAGCCCTGTCTGAATCTTTGCAACACCATGGACTGTATCCCAGCAGGCTTCTCTGCTCATGGAAGGAACTCACTAGGCAACAATACTGTAGTGAGTAGCCATTCCCTTCTCTTGAGGATCTTCCTGACCCAGGGATCAAACCTTGGTCTTCCACATTATAGGCAGATACTTTATCATTTGAGCCACTAGTAAAAGTTCAGTAGTCTCTGTTTATCAGGGTCTATTTCTGTACTTCCTATTCTGTATCATTGATCTCTTGGTCAATTCTTTTGCCAGTACCACACTGTCTTGATTACTGTAGCTTTATATTAAATCTTAAAGTTGATTTACTGTCACTATTCCAACTTTGTTCTTCTCATTTCATATTGTGTTGGATAATCTTGGTCTTTTATCTCTCCATATGCACTTTTGTGGCTTTCCTGGTGGTGCAGGCCATAAAAAATCTGCCTGCAATGTGAGAGACCTGGGTTTGATCCTGGGTTGAGTAGATCCCCTGGTGAAGGGAACAGGTACCCACTCTAGTATTCTTGCCTGGAGAATTCTATGGGCAGAGGAGCCTGACAGAATACAGTCCTTCAGGTCACAAAGAATAAAGAGTCAGACACTACTGAGCAACTTTCACTCATGTACTTCCATGATGCAGTGGTAAAGAAAACACCTGCCAATGCAAGAGATATAAGATACATGGATTCTATCCCTGGGTCAGGAAGATTCTCTGGGGTAGGAAATGGCAACTCACTCCAATTCTTGCCTGGAAAATTTCATAGGCAGAGGAGCCTGGCAAGCTACAGTCCATGGGGTTGCAAAGATTCAGACACAAATGAGCATAAACATGCATAGAATGTAAGTAGGATTGTGCTTTTACTTAAAACCCCACTTGTTCATTGCTGAAACATAGAAAAGCAATTGACTTTGTATACTAATCTTTATTCTTCCACCTTGCTATAATTGCTTATTAGTTTTTAAAGCTTTTTGTCATCCTTTCTAAATTGAAATTAGACTCATCTGTGAACAAAGACAGTTTTATTTCCTCCTTCCCAATCACAAAAATACTTTTTTCTTGTTGTCTTATTATCCAGGACTTCCAATATGATGATGTTAAAAAGGAGTGGTGAGAAGGTACATCCTTAACTTTATACATGCCAGGCTTCCCTGTCCTTCACCATCTTCTGGAGTTTGCTCAAACTCATGTCCATTTAGTGGGTGATGCCATCCAACCATCTCATCCTCTGTTGTCCCCTTCTACTCCTGCCTTCAGTCTTTCCCAGCATCAAAGTCTTTTCCAGTGAGTCAGCTGTTTGCATCAGGTAGCCAAAGTATTGGAGCCTCAGCATCAGTCCTTCCAAAGAATATTCAGGATTGATTTCCTAAGATCGACTGGTTTGAAATCCTTGCAGTCCAAGGGACTCTCAGGTTTGCTGAAAGTTTTTATCATTAGTAGGTGTAGGCTTTTTTCAAATGCTTCTCCATATATACCAATATGAGAATTTAATTTTCTTTCTTGACTTGTTGATATAAGTGATTATTTTAATTTTTAAAAGTGGAATTAGCCTTGCATTCCTGGGATAAATCCCACTGGGTCATGATGCATAGTTATTTTTATACATCATTAGATTATATTTGCCGGTTGTGTTGAAAATTTTACATCTATGCTCATGAGAGACACTGGACATAATTTTCTTGTGAAATTTGTAATTTTAGTGTTATGCTGACCTCACAGAAAGTGTTAAAAAGCAATTTTTCTGTTTATAACCTCTGAAAGAACTGAGAGAGAATTGCTACAATTTCTTCCTTAAATATTTGGTAAAATTCACCAATGAATCCAATTTTTCCTCGTGCTTTCTGTTTTGGAAGGCTGTTAATTATTGATTATTTTTTAGTAATTTAAGCCTACTCAGTAATGTATTTATTCTTGGGTGAGTTTTGACAGATTATCTTTCTAGCAATTAGTCCATCTTATCCAGGCTATCAAGTGTGTGGGCATAATTATTTCATTTTATTATCTGTCTCATTTCTGTGGTATCTGCAATAAACTTCCTTCTTTTACTTTTGATATTATGAAAAGAAATTTGTGTCTGCCCTTTGTTTTCCTTTGTTAGCCTATCTAAGAGCCTATCTAATATTTTTCAAATATTTTCATCCTTTCATTCCAATGATTTTATTTTCAACTTATGCTAGTTTGAACTTTAATTTCCTCTTATTTTTCTTTTTTTGTTTTTCATTTGTTTTGCGGTGGAAAGTTCTCATGTTGTTGGAGTTTAGATTTGTCCTCTTTTCTTCTATGTACATTTAATGCTATAAATGTTCCTCTAAGCACTTCTTTTGCTCCATCCCTCAATTTCTGATAAGTAGTTTTTGCTTTTGAATTTAGTTAAAAATTTTTTTAATTTCTCTTGCAATTTTATTTGGCTTGTTTGTTATTTAGACATGTGTTGTGTACTTGCCACATATTTGGGGCTTATCCAGTTATCTTCCTATGACTATTTATTTCTGGTTTAATGTCAAGTAGTCTGACAGCAGACATTACATTATTTCTATTCTTCTAAATTTTCTGTGTTCTTTGGTCCACAGTGTGGTCTGTCTTTGTGAATATTTCATATGTGCTTGAGAAAAATGTGTATTCTGCTAAAGTTGGATGAAATGGTCTTTTATGTCAATTATATCCAGTTAATTGAGTGTGTTGGGGTTTAAAAAAATTTTTTGGCATATACTGCTTTACAATATTGTGTTAGTTTCTGCTGTACAACAAAGTGAATCAGTTATCTGCATACATATATCCTCTCTCTCTCTCTCTCTTTTTTTTTTTTTTTTGGATTTCCTTCCCATTTAGGTTACCAAAGAGCACTGAATAGAATTCCCTATCCTATATAGTAGGATCCCATTAGTTATATATTTTATCAGATCAGTTCAGTTCATTTCATTCAGGCATGTCTGACTCTTCTTGACTCCATGAACTGCAGACAGGCTTCCCTGGCCAAGACCAACTCCCGGAGTTTGCTCAAATTCGTATCAATCGAGCAGGTGATGCCATCAACCCTCTCATCCTCTGACGTCCCCTTCAGTCTTTCCCAGCATCAGGGTCTATTCCAGTGAGTCAGTTATTTGTATCAGGTTGCCAAAGTATTGGAGTTTCAGCTTCAACATCAGTCCTTCTGATGAATCAGGACTGATTTCATTTAGGATTGAATGGTTTGATCTCCTTGCAGTCCAGGGACCTCTGAAGAGTCTTCTCCAACACCACAGTACAAAAGTATCAATTCTTTGGGGTTCAGCCTTCTTTATGGTCCAACTCTCATATCCGTACATGACACATAGATTTGACTAGACAGACCTCTGTTAGCAAAGTAATGTCTCTGTTTTTAATATGCTGTCTAGGTTGGTAATAAATTTCTTCCAAGGAGCAAGGGTCTTTTTTAATTTCATGGCTGCAGTCACAATCTGCAGTGATTTTGGAGCCCCTCCACCCCAAAATAAAGCCTCTCACTCTTTCCATTTTTTCCCAATCTATTTACCACTAAGATATGGGACCAGATGCCATGATTCTAGTTTTTTGAATGTTGAATATTAAGCCAGTTTTTCCACTCTTCTCTTTCACTTTAATCAAGTTCCTTTCATCTTTAGTTCCTCTTTGCTTTCTGCCATAAGGGTGGTGTCATCTGCATATCTGAGGTTATTGATATTTCTCCTGGCAATCTTGATTCCAGCTGGTGCTTCATCCAGCCTGGCATTTCACATGATGTACTCTGCATATAAGTTAAACAGGGTGAAATATACAGCCTTGATGTACTTCTTTCCCAATTTGGAACCAATTCATTGTCCCATGTTTGGTTCTAACTGTTGATTCTTCACCTGCATACAGATTTCTCAGGAGGCAGGTAAGGTGGTCTGGTATTCCCATCTCCTGACAAATTTTCCATGGTTTGCTGTGATCCACAGAATCAAAGGCTTTGGCATGGTCAATAAAGCAGTAGACTTTTTTTATGGAATTCTCTTTATTAATGAGACAACAGTGCTGGCAATTTGGTCTCTTGTTCCTGTGCCTTTCCTAAATCCAGCTTGAACTTCTGGACGTTCTTAGTTCAAGTATTGTTGAAGCCTTTCTTGGAGAATTTTGAACATTACTTTGCTAGTGTGTGAAATGAGTGCAATTGTGCAGTAGTTTCAACATTATTTGGCATTGCTTTTCTTTGGTATTGGAATGAAAATAGACATTTTCCAGTCCTGTGGTCTCTGTTTAGTTTTCCAAATTTACTGGCATACTGAGTGCAGCACTTTCAAAGCATCATCTTTTTAGGATTTGAAATAGCTCAACTGGAATTCCACTACCTCTACTAGCTTTGTTCATCATGATCCTTCCTAAGACCCACTTGACTTCACATTCCAGGTGTCTGGCTCCAGGTGATAATCAAGCCCTCATGGTTATCTAGGTCATTAGATCATTTTTTGTATAGTTCTTCTGTATATTCTTGCCACCTCTTCTTAATATCTTCTGCTTCTGTTAGGTCCGTACTAGTTCTGTTCTTTATTGTGCCCATATTTGCATAAAAAGTTCCCTTGGTATCTTTAATTTCTTGAAGAGATCGCTAGTCTTTCCCATTCTTTTTTTTTTTTTTAACTTCTTTTCATTGATCACTGAGGAAGGCTTGTTTTAAATCTCCCCTTGCTATTCTTCAATTTAAGTCTAAATTTTTCAATTAGGAGTTCATGAACTGAGCCACAGTCAGCTTCTGGTCTTGTTTTTGCTGACTGTATAGAGCTTCTCCATCTTCAGATGCAAAAATGTAATATAATCACTCTGACTTTGGTATTAACCATCTGTTGATGTCCATGTGTAGAGTCATCTCTTGTGTTCTTGGAACAGGGTGTTTGCTCATTGGAAAAGACTCTGATGCTTGGAAAGATTGAAGGCAGGAGGAGAAGGGGATGGCAGAGGATAAGATGGTTGAATGGAATCACCAACTCAGTGGACATGATTTTGAGCAAGCTCCAGAGTTGGTGGTGGACAGCCTCTTACACTGTAGTCCATGGGGGTCTCAAAGTGTTGGGTACACCTGAGCCACTGAAGTGAAGTGAACTGAATGGGTCCCAGCTGGTTCCATCTAGAGTTGGTTGTTTGTAGCTTCCTCTCTTATCTGTGGACACCTTAACTTAAAAATTTATATTAACTCTGGAGAAGGGTGGGGATCAGAGGGTTTTAAACAAACATTTGAAGCAGTTCTGATTCAGTGTGAGCTTCACAGATCTTTGGTCTGGTGGCAGATATTAATTTTTTAAAAAATTATCAATTTTTATTTAAAATATTTCTGTTCATTTTTTTTCTCTTTTTATTCTCTTTCTGGGACTTGCATGCATATCTTCTGTAGTTGTCCCACAGTCTTTGGAATTCTCATTAGTTTTTTCAGTCATTGTTTTCTTTGCTTTTTAGTTTCTGAGGATTCTGTTGACACAGCTCAAACACAGAGACTCACTCCTTACCTGTGCATAGTCACCTAAAAATCCCATCAGAGGTAGTCTTTTTCCACCCCACCCCACTTTTTAATTATTTACCATTTATTTTGATACTATTTTTAGAATTTTCATTGCCTGCTTATATTGTGCATCTATTTTTCCATGCATCTAGTTTATTCATCTTCTTTTAGGAGAAATCTTTTAGAAGAAATGGAATAGCCCTCATGGTCAAAAAAGGAGACTGAAATGCAAATACTTGGGTGCAGGCTCAAAAATGACAGAATGCTCTCTGTTCATTTCCAAGGCAAACCATTCAATACCACAGAAATTCAAGTTTATGCCCCAAACAGTAATGCAGAAGAAGCTTAAGTTAAACGAATCTATGAAGACCTACAAGAACTTTTAGAACAAACAGCATAAAAAGATGTCCTTTTCATTACAGGGGACTGGAATGCAAAAAAGTAGGAAGTTAAGATACCTAGAATAATAGCAAGTTTGGCCCTGGAGTACAAACTGAAGCAGGGCAAAGGCCAAAAGAGTTTTGGCAAGAGTACACACTGGTCATAGCAAACATCTTCTTCCAACAACATATGAAAATAATCTACACATGTACATAACTAGATGGTCAATACTGAAATCAGATTGAGTAAATTATTTACAGCCAAAGGTAGAGAAACTCTAAACAGTCAGCAAAAAGAAGACTGGGAGCTGACGGTGGCTCAGATCATGAACTCCTTATTGCAAAATTCAGACTTAAATTGAAGAATGTAGGGAAATCCAATAGACCGTTCAGGTATGACCTAAATCAAATCCCTTATGATAACTCAGTGGAAATGACAAACAGATTCAAGGGATTAGATCTGATAGAGTTCCTGAAGAACTATGGATGGAGGATCATGACATTGTACAGGAGGCAGTGATCAAGACAATCCCCAAGAAAAAGAAACACAAAAAAGCAAAATGGTTGTCTGAGGCAGCCTTTCAAATAGCTGAAAAAAATAAGAGAAGCTAAAGGCAAAGGAGAAAAGGAAAGATATGCACATTGCATGCAGAGTTCCAAGGAATAGCATGGAGATAAGAAAGCCTTCCTCAGTGATCAGTGCAAAGAAGTAGAGAAAAACAATAGAATGGGAAAGACTAGAGATCTCTTCAAGAAAATTGGAGATAACAAGGGAACATTTCATGAAAAGATGGGCACAATAAAGGACAGAAATGGTATGGACCTAACTGAAGCAGAAAATACTAATAAGAGGTGGCAAGAATACACAGAAGAACTATACAAAAAAAGATCTTCATAACCCAGATAATCACAATGGTGTGATCAGTCACCTAGAGCCAGACATCTTGGAATGTGAAGTCAATTGGACCTTAGGAAGCATCACGATGAACAAAGCTAGTGGAGGTGATGGAATTCCAGTTGAGCTATTTCAAAATCTAAAAAATGATGCTGTGAAAGTGCTACACTCTATATGTTAGCAAATATGGAAAACTCAGCAGTGGCCATGGGACTGAGTCAGTTTTCATTGGAATCCCAAAGAAAGGCAATGCCAAAGAAAGTTCAAACTGCCTCACAATTGCACTCATCTTATACGCTAGCAAAGTAATGCTCAAAATTCTCCAAGCAAGACTTCAATAGTGCATGAACCATGAACTTCCAGACGTTTAAGCTGGATTTAGAAAAGGCAGAGGAACAAGAGACCAAATTGCCAACATCCGCTGGATCATCAAAAAAGCAAGAGAGTTCCACAAAAGTATCTACTTCTTCTTTATTGACTACACCAAAGCCTTTGATTCTGTGGATCACAACAAACTGGAAAATTTGTCAAGAGATGGGAATACCAGACCACCTTGACTGTCTTCTGAGAAATCTGTATGCAGGTGAAGAATCAACATGGAACAACAGATTGGTTTCAAATCAGGAAAGAAGTACGTCAACGCTGTATATTGTCACCCTGCTTATTTAACTTACATGCAGAGTGCATCATGCGAAATGCTGGGCTGGATGAAGCACAAGATAGTACCAAGATTGCAAGGAGAAATATCGGTAACCTCTGATATGCAGATGACACCACCCTATGGCATAAAGTGAAGAAGAACTAAAGAGCCTGTTGATGAAAGTGAAGGAGGAGAGTGAAAAAGTTGGATTAAAATTTAACTATCAAAAAATAAGAGCATGACATCCATCCCCATCACTTCATGGCAAATACTTGTGAAACAGTGGAAACAGTGAGAGGCTTTATTTTGGGGGGCTCCAAAATCACTGCATATAGTGAATGCAGCCATGAAATTAAAAGACACTTGTTCCTAGGAAGAAAAGCTGTGACAAACTTACCATATTAAAAAGCAGAGTCATTACTTTGCTGACAAAGGTCCATCTAGTCAAAGCTATGGTTTGCTCAGTACTCATCTGTGGATGTGAGAGTTGGAGTATAATGAAAGCTGAGCCCCAACATGTTGACACTTTTGAACTGTGGTGTTGAAGACTCTTGAGAGTCCCTTCCTCTACAAGGAGATCAAACCAGTCCATCCTAAAGGAAATCAGTCCTGAATATGCATTGGAAGAAGTGATGCTGAAGCCAAAACTCCAATACTTTGGCCACTTGATGAGAAAAAATGACTCATTGGAAAAGACCCTGATGCTGAGGAAGATTGAAAGCAGGAGGAGAAGGGGACGACAGAGGATGAGATGGTTGGATGGCATCACTGACTCAGTGGACATTAGTTTGAACATGGTCCAGGAATTGGTGATTGAAAGGTAAGCCTGGCATGCTGTAGTCCATGGGGTTACAAAGAGTTGGAGGTGGCTGAGTGATTGAACTGAATTGAACTGACTTTATCCATTAGAGCCCCTAACATATTAATCATATTTGTTTCCAATTCCCAGTAATTGTATCAATATTTCTGCCATGTCTTGTTCTGATGACTGCCTTTTTTTTTTCCTTTGCCTTTTAGTATGCATTCCATTTTTTTCATAGTAGCAAGATGTGATGTGCTGTAAAAAGAAACTGCTCTAAATAGACCTTTAGTAAAATGCTGGTGTGCTATGAGATGAGAGAAAGCATCTTGTTCTCCTAGAATTGTTGTTTAGTCACTCAGTCATGTACAACTCTTTGTGACCCCATGGACTATAGCTCACCAGGCTCCTCTGTCCTTGGTATATCCCAGGCAAGAATACTGCTATATGTTGCTATTTCTTTCTCCAGGGGATCTTCCTGACCCAGAGATCAAAGCTGCATCTCCTGCATTGTCAGGCAAAATCTTTACCACTGAGCCACCAGGGAAGCCCCTCCATGCCAGTTAGGCTCTGATAAAACCCCAGGGGGTTAGGCTCTGGTTAACTAGTTTCCTCTGAGGACAGGCTTTATTACACAGCACTCAATGTTCCAGCATCTCTCAAGATGGTTCCTTTCTTCAGCCTCCTGACAGAAGTTGGAAGGGATTTTTTTCTCTGATATTTACAATGGGAACCTGGTTAAACTCCTAGTGGTAAATTTCACCATATTTTGGAGTTTGTAACTCTAAGATTGTCTGCATTGAGCCTCCAGCAATTCATCAACCACAATACAGATTTTCTTGTGTTGGCACTAGTTCCTGCAGTGGTTCACCTCCCTAGTTTCCAGAGTAAGACGTGCCTGCCTCTGTTCATCTGCCTATCTCTCCTGTCCAGAAGTTAGTAGTTTTTCCTGTGTACTACCTTGTCTTTGGATCATGTCTTTTTTGTCTTTGGATTATGAGCTGATTTAGGGGTGAGTTCAATCCTAAGGTAGAAATACCTATTTGTGTACCAGGTTGTTTCCAGAGGCACATTTAAACCATTTTGTTCTATTTCATTGACATTTATTGTATTCTAGAAGTTTCATGGAAGTGCAAATGTAATTGGAGGAAGTCCAGGATGTAAAAAATACATTCCAACTTTTTTTTTAACCTGTATTTGGTGCCAAAAGCCATAGCATTAATGTAGAAAAAGGGTCTTTCCTTTAATTCACATAAACTTCAAGAAATAATGTCTACAAGCTGAGAGCTCTAGATACCAGACGCCCTAACCACCCTAACCATCACAGCCTTTGTTACTGTGATGCCTTGAAATGGTCTCCAGAAAACAAATGGATCCTTGGAATCTATTTCCAATATTTAACCACCAAAATAGCAAAAAATACTAGTGACAAAATATATGTGGGTGCTGTCAGTATCTATGAGTATGATTTTCTATTTTAGGTTAGTGACAAAACTTGAAGAAAGCTCCTATAAAATACACTATTCAAGTAATACTATTTGTCAGTTACATTAATGAGCATAAAATATACAAACTTGCATACATAACTACAAATCTAGCAATTTAATAATCAAAGTATAAAATATAAGTCACAATAAAGTAACAGAAAAACCTGAAAAATAATTTACATAACAAATAATAATTGAATCAAAACTGAAATCTAAAACTATTGTCAGTTAGATGAAGCTTTCCTGGTAGCTTTGTTGGTAAAGTACCCACCTGCAAAGCAGGAGACCCTGGTTTGATTCCTGGGTCAGGAAGATCTGCTTGAGAAGGGATAGGCTATCCACTCCAGCATTCTTGGGCTTCCCTTGTGGCTCAGCTGGTAAAAAATCTGCCTGCAATGCAGAAGGGCTGGGTTCAATCCCTGGTTTGGGACAATCCCCTAGAGAAGGGAAAGGCTACCCACTCCAGTATTCTGGCCGGGAGAATTCTATGGACTCTGTATAATCAATGGGGTTGCAAAGAGTCAGATAGGACTGAGTGACTTACACTTTCACTTTTTCACTCTAGAGATGAAGAGACCAAGTTTGCTAAACATTAAACGAAATAATTTTTTAAAGTTAACTAGTGATTTAATTCAAATAATTAAGAGAAATGTAGTTAAATTATAGATGGAAATTAATTCACCATAAACAAAGCAAAGCAAATCTATAAAATGGAGTAAACAGTTCAGGAACTGATGGCTTTAAAAAGATGAATTTTTTTAAAATTTATTTTTATTAGTTGGAGGCTAATTACTTTACAGTATTGTAGTGGTTTTTGCCATACATTGACATGAATCAGCCATGGATTTACATGTGTTCCCCATCCCGATCCCCCCTCCCGCCTCCCTCCCCATCCCATCCCTCTGGCTCTTTCTAGTGCACCAGCCCTGAGCTCTTGTCTCATGCATCCATTAAAATCTTGTAATAAATTATACTGAAGCAGAGAGAGAATTAATGAAGTACAGATAACTCAATATTCAAAGTAAATAGTCATCAAATCAAAAATTAAAAAAAGCAAAACACACCAAATAAGGGCTTCTGAAAGTTAGTCAAGTCCAAGTTAATTTTATGGGACATTTCCTTATTTCTATGACAAATAACAATTCTCATTTTATAAAACAGTTACCGAGCATGGAAATCGATAGGCTTCATTAAGTTTAAGCAATCTTGATTCTAACCTTGATCACTCAAAAATAATTGCTGGAAACACAGGTTCGATACACAGGTCCAGAAGATCCCCTGGAGGTGGGCATGGCAGCCCACTCCAGTATTCTTGCCTGGAGAATCCCATGGACAGAGGAGGATAATGGGCTACAGTTCACAGGGTCGCAGAGAGTGGGATATGACTGAAGTGACTGAGCACTGTCATATTTATGAATGAGTATAGACATTGTCTTACAAAATATTAATAAGCATGTTTCAGATGGTCATAGGAGAATTGTGGTTCTCTTTCTTTTTCTCATATTTTCTTTAGAAAGGAATAAATTTTATGTTAATACAGTACATGATTCCATTAACTTAAAGGTATACATTGAGATAGAAAATTTCATGAAAAGGGTTTGCACAATTTCATTAAATAAGGCAACCAACCTCTTAAAAATTCTTAATTATATTAATAAAGAAGTTATGTATGAAATACATATTAATCATGAAGCGAATCTATCTTCCGCACTAGGACTAAGGACCGAATGCATGTGTTTTTCTGCTAAGGCTTCTATAACCAATACCACTGACTGACTTACTCAAGAGAACTGTATTTTCTCATAATTCTGGAAACTGGAAATCCAAGATTAAGGTTCTGGCAAAGTTGATTTCTGGTATGACCTCTCTCCTTGGTTTCAAGACTTTACTGTATTGTCACATGATCTTTTCTCTGTGTGTGCCCCTGGTGCCTCTTCTGCTTACAATGACATTAATGCCAGTAGATTAGGGCCCTGTCCTTTGCCCTCATTTCACTTAATTACTTCCTTCAAGGTCCTTATGTTCAAATGCAGTCATGATGGGAGGCAGGGCATTAGTATATAAATTTGTGTTGGGTGCACACTCTCTACAAAAATGTTCCACCACAACACTTTTACTTGGTATGGTTTGATCATATTTAAAGTACTAAGAAATATAACAGAAAAAAAAGTTGATTTTTATCACTCAAGTGGTATTTATATTTTCAGATAATTGATATAGATGAACTATAAAGTGTTGACTGAAAGGAGTTTCAAAACTCAAAAGTTGCTATTCTTGGGTATCTATTTTTTATTTGGCACATGTATACTTGTAATATCATCTTGATAAATTTACACTTCTATCAATGTATGATGTCCTTCTTTGTGCCTTGTAATGTAATTTGACTTACATTCTATTTCTTATGATATTGGTATAGCCTGTCCAGCTCTCATTTAGTTACTATTTGTATGTAATATCATTTTACACCCTTCTGCTTTCCAACTATTTGTGTTTTTAAATCAAATATGGGTCCCTTGATTACAGAAAATAGTTAGACCATGCATTTTTTAATCCATTTCAGCAATCTCTGCCTTACATTGGAGATCTTTATCTTTTACTTATTTGTTTTCTATATATCATATATATTTTGTTGCTTTCCAATTTCTTAATATCTCCTTTTGTGTTTTCTTTTTCTAGTATACATTTTGTTTTCATTTCCTCCCACATTTTTAAATTTTTCATTGTAGGGTTATTTTCTAATGACTATGTTAAAGATTATAATTAACTGCTTAACATTTATAATAAATTATTTGTTTTAATGCCACCTTAGCTTCAGTGGTATAGAGAAAATGAGCTCTTATACAGATCTACACTTCTTTCTTGATGTTTTGCTCTCATCATAAATTACATATGTATACATTATATACCCATTAACATAAGTTTATATCTATTTTATACCTTGGTCTTTTAAATCACATAGGGATAAGCAGAGCGATTTTAAACAAGAAATATAATAATTGATTTTGCATTTAGCTATGTAGTTATCTCTGCTCTCTGCCAGTGTTCTTTATTTCTTTGTATGGCTTCAAATTACTGTATAGTGTCTTTGCATTTACACCCAGAAGATTCCCTTTTGCATTCTTGTAGGTAGGTCTACAAACAACAAATTCTTTGAAATTTCATTTATCTGGATTTTTTTTTAAATTGAAGTGTAGTTGAATTACAATTTTGTGTTAGAATCAGGTGTACAGCAAAGTACTTCAGTTGTGTGTTTATATATGTGTGTCTATATATATGTATATTCATTTTTCAGATTATACTTCCTTAAAGGTTATTGCAAAATATTGAATATAGTTCCATATGCTATAAACTGCTTTAATTTCTTGTTGATTTTGAAATTTTGCTCATCAGATATGGAATTCAATGGGTTATTTTGTTGCTATCCAGCAGTTTAGGAATGCCACACCACAGCTTGCTGGTCTCCATCATTTTTGCTAAGAAATTTGCACTTAATGTTGTCAACAACTTGTTTGTGGTAAGTAGCTTTTCTCCCTGTGATTTCAGGGTGCTCTCCTTGTCTTCTGACAGTTTGATCATAGTGTGTCTCAATGTTGTTTTCATTCTTCTTGGAGTTCATTTCATATCCTGTTTGTGTAAAATCATTTCCTCCATCAAATTTGGGAAGTTTTCAGTCATTGTATCATCATATACTCTATCACTTTCTCCTCTCCCACTGGGACTCCTACTCTTCATATGTCAGTAAGCTAGATGATGTCTTAGGCCTTTTATGCTGTTTTTTTTTTTTTTTTTTTTGTCTCTATTATTTTTTCTTTCTGCTCCTAAGACTGGATAGCTGCAATTGATCTCGCTTATATAATATACTTTGGTCTTCCTTAAATCTCCTACTGAAATTCTCTAATGATTTTTTTTTTTATTTTTACTAAAAAATACTTCAAATTTACCCTACTGTTTTTAAGTTGCTTTCTTGATTTTATATTTATTTGATTGCTATAAGTGTTTGACTTTTTTTAAGAGTTAAGCAAAGCCAATTCTGATCATTTTTGTTTACTTTTACTGTGTTTTTAGAGAGACAAACCTATACAACCATTTTGGACCTTTTATATTTTTCAACTCCAGAATTTTTGATTGGTTCTTTTTTTATAGTTTCTGTGTCTTTATTTATATCTATTCTTCTTGAGGCATTATTTTATTATGTCCTTTAGTTTTGCCCATAGTTCCCTTTACCTCTTTAACTATAAGACAATAGAGTCTTTTTATAGTAAGTCAAATGTCTATACTTCCACAGAGACAATGTTGGTTAATTTTCCTATAAGTGGGGCTTAATATTTTTCTTTTTTTACATGCTTCATTATTTTTTGTTGGAACCTGAGCATTTTTAAATTTTATGACTTGTTAATTCTGGTAATTAAATTCTTCTGCCACCTTGAATGTTTTTGTTGTTGCTTTTTCTGCTTTGTAACTGGTTTTTTAGTGAGTTTTCTAATCTATGCTTGTAAATGTATTCATTGTTATGCATGATCTGCAGTCTCTCTTCTTATCTCCTGGTTAGGTAATGTTGGCAGATGTCTTTGGATGCTTAGAGACAGAAGCAGAACCCCAAATTATCTTAGTCTCTGCACATTGGCTTTGTGTTGCAATACTCCTTTATCACTTAGCTGGCCAGTTACAGACCTTGCTTACTCTTCACTTCCTGTTTGTGCAGAGCCTAAAGATCAGTCTGAGGTAAAAGTCTAGGGTCTTTCCATGTTCTTTGGTTTGTTTGTTTTTAACATAAATCTTTCTTTGGGCATGGGCATAACTTGCTGTATGTCCAAATACTCATGTGAGATTTTCAATGCCATAATTCTTCAAAGACTTTTCCTTCACAAATTTTCCTCTCAGACTTTTGGCAGTCTCTTATTGGTTCTTAAATTGTAATCATTTGCTACATGCAGCAGTGGGTTCTTCATCTATCTTCCATGTTTTTCTGAGAAATGCCCTCTGTGTAGCCACTTTTCTGCCCTGATAAAGTTCTGGATCAGGTGAAGCAGAAGCAAGTGATTTTATCAGTCATATAGGTAGTTGTTAGACTAAAACAGATACAAATAACTATTTGAGAACAAGATCAGTGTTGTTTCCTCTGGAACCAGGGACCAGAATGCCATACTGGCAATATTAGTTTTCATTTCAAGACCATCTTGGAGCCAGGAAGGAAGTAGGACAAAGGTAAGTAAAACTACTTCAAAGCTCTCCAACTATTTTTAAGTTGCCTTCTTGATTAGGCTTTTACCTGGCTGCTCTAAGTCTTTGTGGCTTCCCTGGTGGCTCCGCAATAAAGAGTTAAACTACATTTGCAGGAGAGGCAGGTTCTATCTCTGGGTTGGAAAGATTCTCTGGCTAAGGAATTGGCAACCCATTCCAGTAGTCTTACCTGGGAAATCCCATGGACAGAGGAGCCTGGTGGGCTATAGTTCATGTGGTTGCAAAAGAGTCGGGCACAATTTAATGACTAAAGAGCAAAAATAAGCCTTTGACATTTTTTTTTCCTATTAAGAGGCTAAAATAAAAGTAAATTTGACACTTTTCATTCACTTTTACTGCATTTTTAGAGGGGTGACCTCTTGGAACTACCTATTCCACAATATTCACTAACATCAAACACAAATCTCTAGCATACATTTTGCATTAAACATGCATATAATGCTATTTGAATGAAACTAATAAATTCTCCAATATTTATGTGAGAGTGTGTGTGTGTCTGTCTGTCTGTTTATGTGTGTTTTGTTCTTTGTGTTCAGTCTTTCAGTTGTGTCCAACTCTGTGTGAACCCATGAACTACAGGCTGCAGTACACCAAGCTTTCTTGTCCTTCACCATCTCCGAGAGCCTGCTCAAACTCATGTCCTTTGAGGCAGTGATTCCATCCAATCATCTTGTCCTTTGTCATCCCCTTCTCCTCCTGCCTTCGATCTTCCCCAGAATCAGGGTCTTTTCTAATGAGTCGACTCTCTGCATCAGGTGGCCAAAGTTTTGGAGCTTTAGCTTCAGCATCTGTCCTTCTATTGCCAGAAGGGGGACATTTTCCAGGGCCCAAATGGGGTTCTTGTCTAACAATCAGAAATGAATTGTCTGAGGAGACACATGTGCTGACAAAGCAAGGGATTTTATTGGGAAAGGGGACCCAGGTGGACAGTAGTAGGGTAAGGAAACCCAGGAGAATTGCTCTGCCATGTGGCTTGCAATCTCAGGTTTAATGGTGATGGGATTAGTTTCCGGGTTGTCTTTGACCAATCATTTTGACTCAAGAATCTTCTTGGTTGTGTGCACAATGCTCAGCCAATATGGATACCAGTGAGAAGGAGTCTGGGACTTGGTCAGACAATGGTGTCTCCTTTTGACCTTTCCTGAACTCTTCCAGTTGGTGATGATTTATTAATTCCATGCTTCTTACCAGGACCTCCTGTTGTAAAACAACTCGTGGAAATGGTTACTATGGTGCCTGGCCAGGGTGGGTGGTTTCAGTCAGTGTGCTTCCCCTAACAACTTGCCTGTAAGAGACTTCATACTCAAGACACTTCTTGGGAATTGGGGTGGAGGTCTCTTTCTTCTGTAACTTCTTCCTGCTCTTCATGGGCATACTCTTGCCTAGCAGAGTAGAAGTCTCTCTACTGATATAAGTTGAGGTATTCTGCATCTGAAACCAGCTTCCATCCTTGTAGTAACAGCAATTTATCCTGAAACTGTTGGAGCCTTCCAGAGATGAAACAGACAGGGGCCAAACAGGAGATCTAAGAGGATGGTCATCACTTGTCCCCAGAAAAGGAAGGCAAAATTTGGGGTGAGGCAATAGGGCGTTGTTCCAGGAATCTTGTGCTCAGCCTGAAGTTGCCATCTTCCACCTGTGTGGGGACCCAGTCCTGTAGAAGAACTCAATGATATTTTTATGCACATTCCTTGTAGGAACCAGGATCTTGCCACAAGGCTGCAGCACCATTTGATAGTTTCTCCTCTGGTTTTGTATCCCCTCCCTTCTATGATCAGCAACTCTTTGGATCTGCCTTTTGAAACTCAGGGAAGATTAAGGAGGGTGGACAAAGTCTATATCCTACAAACAAGAATGGACAACTATATGATTCTGATAACTTTCTGTCAAAATGGGGCATATGCTTGCCTGAGTTTAGAGAATAGACACTGACTTGGAAGTATTTCTGAGTTCCAAGTCCTAGATCTGAGTCTTATATAATTAAAATCTCAATCCCTTGGTCTGCCATTTTGATGTAACAGACCTGATTAGAAGTAGTTGGAGGAGTAACAACTGGAATTTTGATAGGCAAAACAAATCTCATTTCTTTTCAGAAAAACAGGCCTGAAACCCAGGTTGGACCTGCACTTTGGGGAGACTTGTAGCCAGGCATCTGGTTGCCTAGTTTAATAAAAAGTAAGGTTGTAGTTATTAGCTGCCAGCAGACATTTCTTTGAGAATGTCTGATGGCATCCAAGTCTGACATGACTCAGAAAACTCAGGTTTTTAGCATTACAAGGACTAACTTAAAACTACATCTGTGTTGTCACCTAATTATTTCCTTGGATTTCTGAACCACAGATACTCTATTTTGGATTTTAATTGCAATATTTTCCTTAATAGACAAAGGAGATGTCACCAGCAATGATGTCAGTGTTTCTCTATGTATGAGAAGATGCAAGAATTGGGACTTATAAAATTTTCTCCTGAAAAAATCGAACTATCTGAAGGCCTGTTCTGCCAGTTTTCCCCAGAACACAGAGTGCCTCATTCCTGATTTCCACTCGGAATGCCTTTCAGGGGTGTTGAAGGTCAGCAGCTGCACTGGGCATGATTTACTCATTGCACAGGTAGATGGCAAGTGTCAGTTTCCAGTTGGAAGGGCCCCTTCTTGGTCATAAACTTCACCATAATTTGGTGGGGGGTGGGGTACTTCATGACCATTTCATCCCACAGTGCTGAGAATATTCATTCTCAGGTCTGGCAAAGATTTTGTTGATAGGACACTCAATGTGCTGTCACTGGACTAGGCCATAAAACAGTATCCAAAATCCTCTGGACCACCTGTCTTACTAGCCTCTTGATCCAGGAAAACATTCCCTCTTATCGCTTCTTCCTGAATCTAGACTTACACTGTTACAATCATTGATCTCATATGGAACTATATATTATTTTTCAGAGGCCCAGTCACACATTTGGCAGTGTAAGAAGCAGCAATTTTGTAAAACAGGTGAAATACAAATAAGATAGCCAGAAGTTTTAGTAAAGTCATAAGCATGACTTAAGCTAAGAGCTTCCATTATGTGTAGCCCAGTATATCCCATTTCATCTGACTTAGTCTATTCTGTACGAATCCTTGTTTTCCAGGGAAATTATATATTGGCACAGTATATAAGGCACATAGCCCAGTTACCTAGTGTTACTAGACTGATTATCCTTAGTATAATTTAATTTTTTCCACATAGAGGAGACTTTAAAACTAAATTATTGTAGCATGATGTTATCTATATAAATCCATCCCATAATTGTATGAGATTTTTGCCTTTGATAAACTTTGCTTGTTGCTCTGATTAAGGCAATGCCAAAGAATGCTCAAACTACCACAGAATTGCACTCATCTCACATGCTAGTAAAGCGATGCTCAAAATTCTCCAAGCCAGGCTTCAGCAATATGTGAACTGTGAACTTCCAGATGTTCAAGCTAGTATTAGAAAAGTCAGAGGAACCAGAGATCGAATTGCCAACATCCTTTGGATAATCAAAAAAGCAAGACAGTTCCAGAAAAAAATATATTTCTTCTTTATTGACTATGCCAAAGCCTTTGACTGTGGGCACCACAATAAACTGTTTAAAATTCTGAAAGAGATGGGAATACCAGACCACGTGACCAGCCACTTGAGAAACTTGTATGCAGGTCAGGAAGCAGCAGTTAGAACTGGACATGGAACAACAGACTGGTTCCAAATAGGAAAAGGAGTACATCAAGGCAGTATATTGTCACCCTGCTTATTTAACTGAAATGCAGAGTACATCATCAGAAACACTGGGCTGGAGGAAGCACAGGCTGGAAAAAAGACTGCCAGGTGAAATATCAATAAACTCAGATATGCAGATTACACCACCCTTATGGAAGAAAGTCAAGAAGAACTAACGAGCCTCTTGATGAAAGTGAGGTAGGAGAGTGAAAAAGTTGGCTTAAAGCTCAACAGTCAGAAAACTAAGATCATGATATCTGGTCCCATCACTTCATGGCAAATAGATGGGGAAACAATGGAAACAGTGGCTGACTTTATTTTTCTGGGCTACAAAATCACTGCAGATGGTGATTGTAGCCATGAAATTAAAAGACACTTACTCCCTGGAACGAAAGTTGTAACCAACCTAGACAGCATATTAGAAAGCACAGACATTACTTTGTTAACAAAGGTCTGCCTAGTCAAGGATATGGTTTTTCCAGTGGTCATGTATGGATGTGAGAGTTGGACTATAAAGAAAGCTGAGCACCGAAGAACTGATGCTTTTGAACTGTGGTGTTGGAGAAGACTCTTGAGAGTCCCTTGGGCAGCAAGGAGATCCAACCAGTCCATCCTAAAGGAGATCAGTCCTGGGTGTTCATTGGAAGGACTGATGTTGAAACTCCAATACTTTGGCCACCTGATGTGAAGAGCTGACTCATTTGAAAAGACCCTGATGTGGGAAAGATTGAGGGCAAGAGAAGGGGATGAGATGGATGGATGGCATCATCAACTCAATGGACATGGTTTTGGGTGGACTCCGAGAGTTGGTGATGGACAGAGAGGCCTGACGTGCTGCAGTTCATGGGGTCAGAGTCGAACATGACTGACCGACTGACCTGAACTGAATTGAATGGAAGAAAACTCAAATTTATGGCCAGGGTCAGAGGGGAATTATTAGTTGACCAGGTGTGTGAATCCCATCTAGAAATATAAATAGTGACATGAATATGACCATGATTTTTCTTTTAAAGTAAAGTTTCTCAGGGCCAGCCAGTTAGAGACCTGGAGTAGAGACATTCACCATGATAACCCAGAACTAGACATAGGTAATTGGCCACAAACCCAACAGTTAGATTGATTTATAAAACTAGCATAGGATCTTGCCTGTGATAGGAAAATATTTGATTTATATGCAAAGGTCCAAGAAATCAAGAAAACATTATAAATGATCATATTAATCAGATCCAGCATCTTGGGCAAGCCTTCTACTTCTGGTGTCATCTTCTCATCCTAGTATAGTGCAGTTTCCTCCATTTGAACATCGTTTTAAGATGAGTTTATGTTAACAGTCCACTCTATAGGCTAGTCTGGTGCAGGGGCCTTTGGATGTGGGAATTAATCTTGAGCCAATTTCCCTTCAGTGTTATTGTGCATCAGCCAGTGAAGAGTACCTGATTTAAAAGGTCCTTCTAAAGAAAAAAAAAAAAAAAATCCTTCTATCCAGGTTGGAGAAAGAAAGAAAGAAAGTGAAGTCGCTAAGTCGTGTCCTATTCTTTGTGAACCCATGGACTAATGTAGCCCAGCAGGATCCTCCGTCCATGGGATTCCAACCCAGGTTGGAGACAGTCCCTTAAATTATGTTTTTTTCCAGTCCTGGTTGCAGGTCATGAGGCATCTGATCTTTGTCAAAAGATTGGTGACTGAAATAAGTTTCAGAAATAAACTTAGGGTGTTCTTTAGGAGTTCAATTGAATTTTACATTAATATTGCATATCAGCAAAGAACTATCCAGGAAATGAGTCTTAGTAGATACAGATTTCCATTAACAAACTGGGATTTAACATTTATTGAAATATCTTCTTCTCCCTCAAATTATCCTCATTTTTACCAAATATAATCAAATTAAGGCTAGTTTCCAAAAGAGGTCTGTTCTCAATAAATTTGGCCTGATGATTTATATGATTGTAAATGATTGTAGACTTTTTTCTTTTTCTTTTTAAATTTTATTGGAGTATAGTTGATTTACAATGTGTGTTAGTTTCAGGTAAGATCATAGACTTTTTGCTTTGCTGAAACTTTCAGTGTCTCAGACTGAACTTTTAAACAAAACCTTTCAGGGCTGGGAAAGTCACACCAAAGGCTTACTACAGACTTCACATCACAAACCTAGGTGAATTCTTCTATTTTCAAGGTCTCAAAAATTCCTTGAGATTTCTGTACTTGTTTGTGAGATAACCTTCCTAACTTACCTGATAAAGTTACTGGAAACCTAAGAGTTCCCAATCTCTGGAGGAGTCAGACAGAGACCAAAATATAATTGTTTCAATTTGTTTATAATGTATAATTTTACCAAATCATTGTCATAATTAGTTTGAGGGAAAGGTTTTTCCTATTCCTGGTAAACACAGATTCAAACCTGTAATTTTTTCAGATAGAAACCATAAAAGTTTTAAGCATATTTACTGGTTCATTCAGTCCTTTTGTTAACCTTTGTGAAGTCATCACGTTTCCCATTAGAATACCAGAACATATCAGATTGTTAGGAACTCCATAAAATTTCTAGGAAGTCTATACTAGCAACTTTACCATACAGTATAACATGAGAGGGTTTATCACTCATTTGATAATATTTCCCCATGTAATTTAACCAAGCAAATAAAACAATTAGTTTAATATCTCTTTTGGGGATGTTTCAGGGGCTCTCTGAAGCACTACAAAGTTAGCCAGAGGTCAAAAGAACTTCAGTAGAAGTTGATTTAGGAAGTTTCATACAAAAAAAAAGTCAATCAAAAGGATCTAGAACATTTAGTCAAATGTAGCCAATATTGGTGGGTATGTCACTTAGCTTGCGTAAATGTCACAATGGGTGTATATACCAAGGCTCAAGGTCTAATGAAAGTTGACTCTGCTATCCTGAACCTAGTTGGCTCTAACCAGTTTTCTTATGGCTGTGTCATTTCTAACAAAATCCAGTTATCAAACTATTTATAATCCAATTTTAGAAAATTCTGATAATGTATAACTCTTTTCAGTATTTTTTTTCATACCTTTTTCTCCTGAAAATGCATCTTAGTTTCTCTAAAGTATTTTCCACAAAGAGGTACATTTCCTGTTCACCAATTTGTAACAGAATATAGTCTTATTTAACCTCTAGTAAACCTAGGTACAGAAGAGGTATTATACTTATTGATGATTCTAGAGACAGGTCTATGTTATCAGGCATTAATTTAATATTGAATATTCCCTTCTTCACATGAACCTGTAATTCATTTAGCTTAATTTAGAATTATTTGATTTATAACCACCTACTTTTCTTTAAGCAAATTAAATGGAGCTCATTTACAAATTAATCTCAAAAGTATTATCCAGAGACAAAGACATACTGAGACATACTCATATTCAGATGCAGCACAAGATCTAGTTTCATTTTCTAAATTTAGTTATGAATTATATGTTACAATATAGCATTCACTAGTTTGTAAATAAAAATCGGAATAAATAAAAAATTTAAAGGCCTCTTCCTATTTTTCCTCAGTCTTAGGAATTAGCTAGGTGTTCCTGAGAGCCCTGATCTCAAGGCACAGGGAAAGAAAATCAAGTTCTAAAAAAATGTCAGTAGGTCTAAACCAAATGGTGGCCACACAGAGCAAAATGGCTATCACAAATCACAACACAGAACCCAGAGTATAAAACACACACATAGACCTGACAATCCTAATTAGACACTCCTTTAAATACAAGATTACAATCTCTCAGAAAACCTCCAATAGAGACACAGAACTTTGGATCCAAGTACTAACAGAGTAAATGAAAATATCTCAGCTGTTCAAAGATTTCAAAGGGAGGAAAGGAAGCCAGGTTGAAAGAAGAGGTGGGAGGAGGTGGGAGAGGGGGGCAAAAGGGGTGGCTTTACAGACGTCTCTTGCCAGCTGCAAATACCCAGATGTTACAGGACTTTACCCTGGGACTCCAGAAAAGGGAGGACTTGTACTTGGCCCTATCAGAAACCAGACCAGATCAGAAAAGAACCAGAATTCAAACCAGAAACCAGACCAGAACCAGAATTTGAGTTCTCAGTTGATCAAGCTCTAATTCTCAGCTCAGGCAGAGGTCCTTTGACCAGATTCCTGCATCCCAGACTGGGGGATTACAAAATAGGATGAGAAGGGTTAAGGAGAGGAAAGAGAGATGGAAGGGGAGATAAGTCAATAAAGTCTCTTGTTCCTTACCCGGTCAGGGCACTCTGGTCAGTCGTCTGCATCAGGAGAAGATCAGAGACAAAAGCGTTGCAGTTGCAGCTGCTGGGTCTTGTTGATTGGTGGGTGAGTTGGTCCCTGAGTACCTTGAGTGGTCAGGATATCAGTCATAGTGAAGAAGATGCCCCACCAGAGTCGCCATTTGTTGCAAGAAGGGGGACTCTTTCCAGGGCACAAATGGGGCTCTTATCTAACTCTCAGAAATGAATTGTCTGAAGAGACATACATGCTGACAAAGCAAGAGATTTTATTGGGAAGGTGTGCCTGGGCAGAGAGCAGTAGGGTAAGGGAACCCAGGAGAACTGCTCTGCCATGGGGTTTGAAGTCTGCGGTTTTATGGTGATGGGATTATTTTCTGGTTTTCTCCAACCACTCATTCTGACTCAGAGTCCTTCCTGGTGTGCACACATTGCTCAGCCAAGATGGATGCCTGTGAGAAGGATTCTTAGAGGTGGTTGGACACGTGGTGTCTTCTTTTGACCTTTCCCAAACTTTTCCAATTGGTGGTGGCTTATTAGTTCCATGTTCCTTACCAGGACCTCCTGTCATAAAACAATTCATGAAAATGATTAAAAGGGGGCCTGGCCAGGGTGGGCAGTTTCAGTCCGTTTGCATCCCCTAAAAATTCCAATGAATATTCAGGATTGATTTCCTTTATTACTGATTTGTTTGGTCTCCTTGCAGTCCAAGGGACTCTCAAGAAGCTTCTCCAACACTACAATTCAAAAGCATCAGTTCTTCAGTGCTCAGCCTTCTTTACAGTCCTACTCTCACATCCATACATGACTAATGGAAAAACCATAGCTTTGACTAGATGGACCTTTGTTGGCTAAGTAATGTCTGCTTTTTAATACACTGTCTTCAAAGAAACAAGGGTCTTTTAATTTCATGGTCTTTGTTCATTTCAGTCACCATCTGGTGATTGTGGAGCCCAAGAAAACAAAATCTGTCAGTTTCCCCATCTATTTGCCATGAAGTGATGGGACCAGATGTCATGATCTTAGTTTTCTGAATGTGAGTTTTAATCCAGCTTTTTCACTCTCTTCTTTCACCTATATTAAGAGGCTTTTTAGTTCCCCTTTGCTTTCTGCCATAAGGGTGCTATCAACTGCATATCTGAGGTTATTGATATCTCTCCTGGAAATCTTGATTCCAGCTTGTGATTCATCCAGCCCAACATTTCCCATGATGTACTCTGAATATAGTTAAAATAGACAGGGTGACAATATACAGCCTTTATGACCTCCTTTTTCAGTTTGAAACCAGTCCATTGTCCCATGTCTAGTTCTGACGGTTACTTCTTCATGTTTTTCCATGTATACAGGTTTCTCAGGAAGCAGGTAAGGTGGTATGGTATTCATACCTCTTGAAAAATTATCCACAGTTTGTTGTGATCCCCACAGTCAAAGACTTTAGTGTAGTCAATGAAGCAGAAGTTTTTCTACTTCCTATGGAAATATCTAACTTTTTCTACTATCCAACAGATGTTGAAAATTTGTCTCTGGTTCCTCTGGCTTTTCTAAATCCAGCTTGAACATCTGGCAGTTCTCAATTTATATGTTGTTGAAGTATGTGTGTTATCAGATTTTTTCCAGTCTTCATTTTGGAATGTAGTCCTAGAAAAATATTTTACTTAGACATGTTTCATGAAGCTAACTATATCATTCAAAGAATAAATAGGTCAGATTATTCAATTTCTCTATTACTTTTTATTGGAATCTAGTTGATTTACAATGTTGTATATGTTCCTGCTGTACAGCAAAGTGAATTAGTTATACATATATCCAGTTTTTAAATATACTTTCTCCATATAGGTCATTGTAGATTATTGAATAGAGTTCCCTGTACTATATAGTAGGTTCATATTAGTTATCAATTTTATATATAGTAGTGTCAGTACTCTTGCCTGGAAAATCCCATGGACGGAGTCGGACACGACTGAGCGACTTCACTTTCACTTTTCCCTTTCATTCATTGGATGAGGAAATGGCAGCCCACTCCAGTATTCTTGCCTGGAGAATCCCAGGGGCAGGGGGGCCTTGTGGGCTGCCGTCTATGGAGTCATACAGAGTTGGACACAACTGAAGCGACTTAGCAGCAGCAGCAGCAGCAGCAGTAGTGTGTGTATGTCAATCCCAATCTTTCAATTGATCGCTCCTCCTTCCTTGCCCCCAGGTAATCATAGGTTTGCTTTCTATATCTTTGAATCTATTTCTGGTCTATAAATAAGTTCAACTGTATCATATTTTTATATTGCATATATATGTAATATCATATGACATTTACCTTTCTCTGTATCACTGATTTCACTCAGTGTGACAATCTCTATGCCCATCGATATCACTGCACATGACGCTAGTCTGTCCTTTTTTATGACTGAATAATATTCCATAGTATATAATATGTACATCTTTATCCATTTATCTTTCAATGGCCAGTTAGGTTGCTTTCATGTTCTGGTTATTGTATATAGTGCTGCAGTGAATATTAGTGTGAATTTAAATTGTTTCTGGAGCAATATATTTATACAATCTCCCATTTTCCCTTGAGCATAGGTCTGTTCAACATAACACAGAATTTTTATAAAGGTTACTTTGTTTCACCTTCTATGCCAAAGTCTATATAACTAAAATAAAGGGATAGGTAAAAGAAAAGAGTATGTTCTGTACATCTGTGTCTCTTTTTCTGTTTTGCATATAGGGTTATCATTATAATCTTTCTTAATTCCATATCTATGCATTAGTATACTGTATTGGTCTTTATCTTTCTGGCTCTCTTCACTCTGTATAATGGGCTTCAGTTTCATCCATCTCATTAGAACTGATTCAAATGAATTGTTTTTAATGGCTGAGTAATATTCTATGGTGTATATGTACCACAGCTTCCTTATCCATTCGTCTGCTGATGGGCATCTAGTTTGCTTCCATGTCCTGGCTATAATAAACAGTGCTGCGATGAACATTGGGGTACACGTGTCACTTTCAGATCTGGTTTCCTCAGTGTGTATGCCCAGAAGTGGGATTACTGGGTCATTCTGGATGCATGAGACAAATGCTCGGGCCTGGTGCACTGGGAAGACCCAGAGGAATTGGGTGGAGAGGGAGGTGGGAGGAGGCATCGGGGTGGGGAATACATGTAAATCCATGGCTGATTCATGTCAGTGTATGACAAAAACCACTACAATACTGTAAAGTAATTAGCCTCCAACTAATAAAAATAAATGGGGGCAAAAAAAAAAGAAAAGAGGATGTTTACTTAACATTTGAAGTAGTCCGTAATTTGAAATTTGAAGTCCCAGTTTTATTTTCTTGTTTATTTCTCCAGGCTTAGTTTTGATATCCCAACACATTGCTTGTAATTTTCTGAGGTAGCCAGACTGTTGAGGACAAAACTTGAAAAATATATAATGTAATAATATGTAATGTCTATTACTAAAGCAATTCAAATGTAGGGGTGAAGCACATAATGGATTCATTCCCATATAGTATCATGAGCAACACAGATATATGTACAGAATTCTATGGGACCACAGAACAGCACGTTACATAAGCTGATACTTAAAATAATACTAATTAATAGAGTTTATTAACAATTAACAGTAATTAATTGTCTTGAAGACAATCATTTGGATTATCAAAAGGTCTTTATAGGCAATAGTATGAGAAAATGCACAGAGATACAAATAAAATTAACTTTATATAAAAATAAACTATCATTAGAGAGAGAATCAAAAATGGACCATTGCTATTGATTGTAAAAAGAAATAACAGGGATGCTAGTTAATCAGAATTGTATAGATAGTGGTACTTCCCAGGTAACTCTGGGGTAAAGAATCTTCCTGCCAGTACCAGAGATGCAGGAGATGCAAGTTCAATCCCTGGGTGAGGAAGATTCCCTGGAAGAGGAAATGGCAACCAGTATTTTTGGTGGATAATCCCATAGACAGAGAGGTGCCTGGAAAATTATAGTCCATGCATCTGCAAAGAGTTGGACACAACTAAATGAATAAGCATGCACACACCTCTAGTTAGTAATATTAGTTATTATCACGGGAAAAAGAATACTTCAGAATGACTTTTTATATCTTCCAAAATTAACCTTGCTTATGTGTTATGTGAAGTGCAAATGCAGAATGGTAATTATTAGAGAAGTAAGAACTGAGACATAAAGGTCATTATCTGCTTTAATTTTAGCACAACATGCTCACTAGAGCTCTGGATAAAGATAACATTTTCATCAAGATTTGTCAGGGAATTACTGCAAATATGTGTCTGAGTAGCCACAATTGAGTGGCAACTTTGGCCAATGACACAGAGTGAGAGCTCATTATCACATGTTATTTTTGGGTGATTCTGTCTTCCTTTCCATTTGTTTAAGAAAAAAAAATTCCTTTTTACTTTGTGATTTTTATTTTGAGATCCCTGGTATAATTTCACATAAATTTCCCCTTTAAATTATTGAAGATAATACAGAGTAAAATAGAATCTTAAATGAGTATGAGGACAAATATATATATATATATATATATATATATATATATATATATATATAATGAAGCATAAAACATTTTGCAACTATATTTCTTACAATAACTCATAATTAAGAATAATACCTTTATCTTAGAATTATTCCTGGTGATTTTCATTCTATGGCTTGTGGATATTTTATATTTTGAACCATACATATGGGAATAAAACAGTGCCTGACTGTCCTTTTCACTAGAAGTAATTAAATTTTGACTCCCTCAAAATTTTGTGTTTGAATCAGAGAGCACAAAATGGATAAATAATTTATATATCTCAATATAAGGACTGAGGACAATTATACTAATATATTACATATAAACATAGAGTACAATAATATCTAATAGTAATATTTGGATTATATCCACATTATTTACGATTCGTGGGAAAATATGCAGTGTATTCTGAAGTATATGGTACATTCCATCATTATCTATGATCTTAGTACTAGGGAAAATTCCTCATGATTATTTCCTGTCTTTACATTTTATTCTACTCTTTTTTTAAATAACTGATATGTTCTTCATCCACTCCTAAAATCTTACAGTTCTCACTTCTCATCCCAATCCTGCCTTCTCTTGCTTATCACTGAATTCTGTCATTTTCAGCTATTCCTAGGCATCTGTAGCCTCCTCTTTTTATATCTCATAGGCAGCCTTTCACAAATATCAATACTATAAAGTTTGAAAATTTGATATTTCCAATCTGTCACATTTTTATATACTAACGTGTTCTCAAGTTGTTCCCTACTGTATCTCTTCTAAATTTGTTAACTTCTGTATCTGTTCAGATGATGTTAACTAAATGGAGCAGAAAACAACAAAAACTGATCTTAAAAACTATGTATACTTTGACTCAGAAGAGGGACAATCCAGAGTGATGACTGACTCTACGACTGGTCAGTGTTTCATCTTCAAGGATCCAGCTCTTTTTGTAGTTTTATGCTTTCATTCACAGCACTGGCTATATAATAAGTCTCATTCTCTCATAATTATAGGATGTTTACTGGGTTGAGACAGGCCCAAGTTTCTCATTCATGGTTTTTAAAACTATGTATCTTAGTCCATTTAGATTGCTATAGCAAAATATTGTATGGGTGGATTATCAACAGAAAATTATTTCTCATAGTTCTAGAAGTTGGAAATCCAAGATCAAGATGGGCATATTTGGTGTCTTATGAAGTCCACTTACTGATTCATAAACTGCTTGATGAACTTACTGGTTCACAGCTTTTTGCTGTGTCCTCATGTGGTAGAAGAGGAAACCATTTTCTTGGGCTTTTTTATAATGACATCATCCTAATGCCCTAAATCATCTTCCAAAATCTTTACCTCCTAATATTATGACCTTCAAAGGTAAGATTTTTTCCTGTGAATTTTAGGGGTGCATAAATATTCAGACCCCAGCACTATTAATTCTTTAGGTACTGAGGAACATTTCTTACATCTCATTAACTGTATTGGGCTATGTATCTATTCCTGGACCAGTCTTTGGTTACTGAAGAATATCATTAAAGAATAATATTAGGCCCAATTCTTCACAGGATACAAAACAAAACAGAAAACAAGAAAACACAAACCCATCAAAGATTATTAGAATTAGATAATTATAAATGTCCCTAATCAAAGTGCAAACAGATATTTTGGCCACCTGATGTGAAAAGCCAACTTACTGAAAAAGATCCTGATTCTGGAAAGACTGAGGGCAGGAGAACAAGGGGACAACAGAGGATGATATGTTGTATGGCATCACTGACTCAATGGACATCAGTTTGAGTGAACTCTGGGAAATGGTGAAGGACAGGGAAGCCTGGCATGCTGCAGACCATGGGGTCACAAACAGTCAGACATGACTAAGTGAATGAACAACAGAATGGTAAGAATTTAGGGGATCATCTACAGTATTCACTTCCACTGGCTCAAATCCCAGAGCTGGTTAAAGTGATATGTTGAGCTTTCTTCTAGCTTAATGTTTCCTGATCTTTGAGAAACAATATATATTGCTCAGATAAAACTTCTGAGTTTTACCAATTCAGCATAATATCAGCAATCAATTTTTTGTGTGAAAATTAAAATTATGTTAACTATTTAAATGGTGATGATATTACACTAGAAATACAGTATTACAGTAGAGTGGAGGAAATGTAATCTCTGAGCTTTACCCACAACACTATACTAGCTAAATTTGAAAAGGAAGCTGCTTTTCTGGAAAAGTGATAGAATTAACTTCAGAATACTTCTTGGCTAAAAATAAAACTGATTGAATGAATATCAATGGAGAAGGAAATGGCTATCCACTCCAGTGTTCTTGCCTGGAAAATCCCGTGGACAGAGGAACCTGGCAGGCTACACTCCACAGTGTCACAAAGAGAGGGACATGACTTAGTGACTGAGCAGGCAGCATGAATAGACACCAAAAACAAAAAGCCAAATGATTTTATGTTCTTACTTGAATATGAACTTCTTTAGAGCTTTGTTTCTCTATGATTATATTAGTGATTATATACAAATTGAAGACTCTTCCTTCAGTTCAGTTCATTATTTATCATTAGGGAATGGTGTTGTTTCAGACTGTTGCATCAAGTGAATGATGGTGCTAGGAGATGAAGGAAAAGCTTGGGTATTCTGGATACAGAAGGAAAAGAAAAACTGAAAGTGAGCAGAAAGACAATGCACTATGTTAAAAAGAGAGTTAAGAATTCCAGAGGGTTGCATAAAACTTAATTTAAAAACCGAAATTTTATAATGTAGCTATTATGGTACTATAGCCATTATCCTATTGTGAACGACAATGACTATAATATTCAATATAGTCTCTTTACATTGATTGCACTTCCTAAATATGTATAGTCTCTTCCATATCTATGTTTTGAAATTTTGAGTATCAAGTAATAGATGGCAAAATTATTACACAGGAAATAGTTACTCATTTTCTTAAAAAATGAGTAAATTTTCTTTAATTATAATTCTCTGCTTTTAATAGCACTGTGAAGATTTGATATGGACAGTGATCAATTGACTGTCCCTTAGAGAGATGAAAGGGCTTCCCTGGTAGCTCAGCCTACAGTGCAGGAGACCTTCATTCAATTCCTGGGCTGGAATGATCCCCTAGAGGAGGAATGGCAATCCACTCTAGTATTCCTGCCTGGAGAATCCCCATAGACAAAGGAACCTGGAGAGCCACAGTCCAAAATGCTACAAAGAGCTGGACACAACTGAATTACTAAGCACAGAGAGTTGGAAAAAAGTCAACTTGTAAGGTCAATGATTTGATTACTGTTCAAGGAAATGTAAAATAACTTACAATCCAGTTTTTTTCAACATGTGACCTCACAATAATTCTCCAAACACTAAAACCAATTACATTTAAAAATTTTGGTATTAAGATATGAAAGAATGTAATGCCTTGAAAGCTGTCTCAACCAGGTTAAAAAACAATAGAAAAAATCCCTGAATTTGAGAGTGGCCTTGTAATTTCCAATACAAAGGCAAATAAGAATTAAAATTAAGCTCAATGATTATATTAGTATCAGAGAAAGTAGACTTCAGAGCAAACAGACAGTAAGATTATTACAAGATAAAATAATTAATTCTCTAAGGAGATGTATCTAAATGTCATGTGTGTATATATAAGCAAAACAATTGAATTTCAATAAACAATATGGAACAATGTCTCTACAAATCATTGTAAGTTAAAAACAAACAAACAAACAAAAAACTTCTAAGTAATTCATAGGAAAGATAGGATGTTTAAAAAATTCCCCAAAATATATGGTTGTGAATGACCATGAAGGTAAAACATGTCAAATCTGTTAAACAGAGGTAAAGAAGTTCTGAAACAAAAATTTATAGCAATAAATGTTAGTATCACTACAGCAATAATAATGTTTAAAAAGGAAATAGCAGTTTACTAGATTGGAGAGCAGGAGAATTTATTATTGTCCAGTCAGTCAGTGGGTAACTTGTGTCTGACTCTTTGTGACCCCATGGACTGCAGCACATCGGGCTTCACTGTTCTTCACTACCTCCTAGAGTTTACTCAATTTCATGTCCACTGAGTCAGTGATGCCATGCAACCATCTCATCCTCAGCCATCCCTTTCTCCTTTTGTCTTCAGTCTTTCCCAGCATCAGAGTCTTTTGCAATGAATTGGTTCCTTGCATCAGGTGGCCAAAACATTGGAGCTTCAGCTTCAGCATCAGTCTTTCCAATGATATTCAGGGTTGATTTCCTCTAGGTTTGACCGGTTTGACCTCCTTTCTTATGGTCCACCTCTCACATCCGTCCATGACTACTGGAAAAACCACAGCTTTGACTACTGCTGCTGCTGCTGCTAAGTCCCTTCAGTCGTGTCCGGCTCTGTGCAACCCCACAGACGGCAGGTCACCAGGCTCCCCCGTCCCTGGGATTCTCCAGGCAAGATCACTAGAGCGGGTTGTCATTGCCTTTTCCGACAGCTTTGACCAGACCGACCTTTGTCAACAAAGCATGATGTCTGTTTCTTAATATGCTGCCTAGGTTTGTCATAGCTTTCCTTTCAAGGTTTTAATTTCATGACTGCAGTCATCATCTATAGTGATTTTGTAGCCCATGAATAGAAAATCTGTCACTGCTTTCACATTTTCCCCTTATATTTGCCACACAGTGATGGGACCAGATTCCACTTTTTTTTTTTTTTAATGTTGAGTTTCAAGCATGGTTTTTCAGATTCCTCTTTCACCCTTATCAAGAGGCACCCTTAGTTGCAGATGACATAGTTATCTACATAGAAAATACCAAGGAATTTACCAAAAATAATTGTAGAATCCTAGACAAATAAGTAAGTTAGGCAAGACTGCAGAACAAGTCAATACATAAAAAACTTTATATATATATATGTGTGTGTGTGTGTGTGTGTGTGTACTAAAAATACATGGGAAACCCAAATTTGAAAACACAGCATCATTTGTCATCATTCACTCTAAAAAGTAAAATTTGTAGGGGTAATTATATCAAAACAGGTACAGTAGCTGAATGTCAAATCTATTAATGTCTAATAAAAGAAATCCAAGAAAATCTAAATAAATGGAGAGACATAACTTGTTTGTGGATTGGAAGATTCAAACTAGTTACAATGTCAACTCTTCTCAAATTGATCTACGTTGTGCTGTATTTCACTCAATCATGTCTCACTCTTTGCGATTCCATGGACTGTAGCCTGCCAGGCTCCTCTGTCCCTGGGATTTCCCAGACAAGAGTACTGGAGTGGGTTGCCATTTCCTTCTCCAGGAGGTCTCCCAACCCAGGGATTGAACCTGAATCTCATCTATTGCAAGCAAATTCTTTACTGTCTGAGTCATCATCTAACTAATATACTTATTACTACTTATATACTATGAGTCTAAATAATCTGTCATATATTTGATTTGCAAATACTTTATCTCAGGTTTGCATATTGTTTTTTAATCTACTTGACATGTTCTTTTTAAGAACAAAATTAGTCCTAAGTAAGTCAGTTTATATATTTTAAAATTTTTATTGATCATGCCTTTGGGGTCGTGAGTAAGAATATATATATTTATTACCTTGTCTTAGGTAGCAATTTTTTTTTTCCCCTATACTTCTAAATTTTTGTTTTGTTTTACATTTAAGTCTGTTATTCATTTGGGTAAACTTTGCTTTTTTGCTTTTATTTTTAATTTACTTATCTTTTTTATGTGCTTCCCTGGTGGCTCAGTGGTAAAGAATTGCCTGCCAATGCAGGAAATGGGCTTCAATCCCTGGTTCAGGAAGATCCCCTAGAGAAGGAAATGGCAAAATCTCTAGTATCCTTGCCTTGGAAACCCCATGGACAGAGGAGCATGGCTGGCTATAGTACATGGAGTTGAAAAAGAGCTGGGCATGATGTAGGGTCTAAAGAACAACAAATAACTGATGAAAATTTTTGTGATAGTTTTAGGTAGAAAGCAAAGGAGCTCAGCCATACATATACACGTATCCAGTCTCCTCCAAACTCCCCTTTGTCTGGGCTGTCATATGACAGTGTTACATGACAACACTTTATGTGAGCAGTGTTCCTTGTGCTTAGTTCCTTGTTGGTTATCCATTTTAAATATGGCAGGGTAGACTTGTCCATCCCAAACTCCCTAACTATACTTCCCCCACTTCTTCCCCCAGGCAACCAGAAGATTGCTCTTATAAGTCTGTGAGTCTGTTTCTGTTTTGTGAGTGAGTTCGTTTGTATCATGTCTTTTTAAATTCCACATATAAATGATATGATAATATATTCCTCATTCCCTGACTTACTTCATTCAGTATGACAATCTCTAGGTCCAATGATGTTGTTGCAAAGTACATGATTCTTTTGATGGCTATGTAATATTCCATTGAGTGTATGTACCACTCTTCTTTATACATCCCTCTGTTGATATAATTTAGGCTTCTTCCATGTCTTGGCTACTGTACACAGTGTTGCAATGAACATCAGAGTGCATGTATAATTTAGGGCCAGGTTTCCTTCCAGATATACACCCAGGAGGAGGATTGCTTGGGGTCTTATAGTGGTTCTATTTTTAGTTTTTTTAAGGAACTTCCATATTGTTTTCCATAGTGGCTGTACCAATTTATAGTCCCATCAACAGTGTAGGAGGGTTCCCTTCTCTCCATACCCTCTCCAGCATTTATGGTTTGTGAATGTTTTGATGGTAGCCATTTTGACTGGTGTGAGATAAAATCCCACTGTAGTTTTTATTTGCTTTTCTCTTGTAACAGGAAATTAGTGAATGTTGAACATCTTTTTCATGTGCCTTTTGGCCATCTGTATGTCTTCTTTGGAGAAATGTTAGGCTTATTTAAGGTCAGTTTACATAGACCTCCTTAAATAGACCTACTTAAGGTTCCTGCCCATTTTTGGATAAGTTGTTTGTCTTGATAATGCTGATCTTCATGGACTAATTGTAGATTTTTGGAGACTAATCCATTGTCAGTCACATTTGCAAATATTTTCTCCCAGTCTGTGAGTTGTCCCTTTCTTTTGCTTATTGTTTCCTTTGCTGTGCAAAATCTTTTGAGTTTAAGTAGGTTCAACTTGTTTGTTTTTGTTTTTATTTGCATTATTCTGGGAGGAACATTTAAAAAGATCCTGCTGTTACTTATGTCAGAAAGTGGTCTGCCTATGTTTTCCTCTAGAAGTCTGACAGTGTGCAGTCTCACATTTAAGTCTTCAATCCATTATGAGCCTATTTTTTGTGTATTTTGTGAAATAATAATCTAATTTAATTTATACATACCTGTCTAGTTTTCCCAGAAGCGTTTGTTGAAGACCTGTCTTTCTAACATTGTGTTGTCTTGCCTTCTTTGTTGAGAAAGCTTTGAATAATATGTGAAATTTTGATTGAGTAAGTATCTAATATCATTTGTTAATAAGATCATTCCTATTCCATTTATTTGATTTGTCACATTTGTCTAAAATTAGTTGACTATTTATGGGTGGGTCAGTTTCTGGCTTCTTGATTTTATTCTAATCCATATGTCATTTGCCCTGCCAATAGTACACTTTCTCTCTCTCTCTCTCTCTCTCTCTCTCTCTCTCTGTCTCTTTTAACTTAGCTATATGTTGTCTTAAAATCAGATATTAGAATATTACAATTTATCCTTCTTTTTCAAAATTGTTTTTCTTCCATTGCTTTTTATTTTAAAATAAGTAACTGAATTATCTACATCTACAAAGAATAGTGTTGGGGTTTTACTACAAACTGTGTTCTATTGCAAGAAGCAGGATGTAAAAAGAAAATATACAGTATGTATTTATTTGTATTAATACAATACATACAGTTCAATCTTAAAGTTCATTCATCCTGCTTATCTTTTCTCCCCCTAAGAATTAGACTTTTTCCCTTGAAGAATAGCAAGAACCTTTTTTTCTCTAGTTTCCTTTCTGGAGATGATGTCTTGTCTTGACCTAGAATCTTTCATAAATTGAAATGCTCTACTCCTTTCTCTGGAGCACCAAATTCTATCATTTGATCTCATTTATTAGCACATCCACTACATTTTTGTTTTGCATCACAAGAAGCATTCAGAAATAATCTGCATAGTTACAGAATATGCAGGGTCAAATACACTAAGGAGTATCATTATTAAAGGTTGCTTAGCAGTCCGAATGAATTCTGAGTTTAAAATGTCTGTTGTAAAATGGACAACTTGGAAGGAATGGACAAAAACCTTTCAAAACTGAACCAGGAAGAAATAGAAAATCTTAACAGACACATCACAAACACAAAAATCATAGCTATAATAAAACATCTTCCAACAAACAAAAGCCCAGGACAACATGGCTTCAGAGGTGAATTCTATCAAAAATTTAGAGAAGAGCTAACAGGTATTCTACTCAAACTCTTGCAGAAAATTGCAGAGGAAGGCAAACTCCCCAACTCATTCTATGATGCCAACATCACCATAATACCAAAACCAGACAAAGATGCCACCAAAAAAAGAAAACTACAGGCCAATATCACTGATGAATATAGATGTAAAAATCCTCAGCAAAATTCTAGCAAACAGAATCCAGCAACATATGAAAAAGATCATAAATCATGACCAAGTGGACTTTATCCCAAGGATGCAAGGATTCTTCAATATTCACAAATCTATCAATGTGATATACCATATTAACAAACTGGAAGATAAAAACCATATGATTATCTCAGTAGATGCAGAGAAAGCCTTTGACAAAATTCAACATCCATTTACGATCAAAACTCTCCAGAAAGCAGGCATAGAAGAAACATACCTCAACTAGTAAAAGTCACATACAACAAACCCACATCAAACATTGTTCTCTATGGCAAAAAATTGAAAGCATTTCCTCTAAAATCAGGAACAAGACAAGGGTGCTCACTTTCACCAGAACTATTCAACATAGTTTTGGATGTCCTAGCTACAGCAATCAGAGAAGAAAAAGAAATAAAAGGAATCCAGATTGGAAAAGAGGTAAAACTCCCACTGTTTGCAGATGACATGATCCTTTACATAGAAAACCCTAAAGACACAATCAGACGATTATTAGAGCTAATCAATGAACATAGTAAAGATGCGGGATATAAAATTAATACACAGAAGTCCCTTGCATTCCTATATGCTAACAATGAGAAAACAGAAAGAGAAATTAAGGAAACAATTCCATTCACCACTGCAACAAAAAGAATAAAACACTTAGGAATAAATTTACTAAAAGAAACTAAAGACCTATATATAAAAAACTGTAAAACACTGATGAAAGAAATCAAAGATGACACAAATAGACAGAGAAATATACCATGTTCATGGATCAGAAGAATCAATATAGTCTCCCAAGGCAATCTATAGATTCAATGCAATTCCTGTCAAACCACTAATGGTATTTTTCATAGAACTAGAACAAAGAATTTCACAATTTGTATGGAAATACAAACAACCTCTAATAGCCAAAGCAATCTTGAGAAAGAAGAATGGAACTGGAGGAATCAACCTACCTGACTTCAGACTATACTACAAAGCTGCAGTCATCAAGACAGTATGGTACTGGCACAAAGACAGAAACATAGATTAATGGAACAAAATAGAAAGCCCAGAGATAAATCCACAAACCTATGGACACCTTATCTTTGACAAAGGAGGCAAAAATATACAATGGTGAAAAGACAATCTCTTTAACAAGTGGTGCTAAGAAAGCTGGTCGGCCATCTAAAAGAGTGAAGCTAGAACACTTCCTAACACCATACACAAAAATAAACTCAAAATAGATTAAAAATCTAAATGTAAGACCAGTACATTTACATCTAAATATAAAAACTATAAAACTCTTAGAGGAAAACATAGGCAGAACACTGTTTGACATAAATTACAGCATGATCCTCTATGATACAACCCCAGAGTCATGGAAATAAAAATAAAAATAAACAAATGTGACCTAATTAAACTTAAAAGCTTTTGCACAAGGAAGGAAACTATAAGCAAGGTGGAAAAGCAGCCTTCATAATGGGAAAAAATAATAGCAAACGTAGCAACTGACAAAGAATTAATCTCCAAAATACACAATGCATGCAGCTCAAATCCAGAAAAATAAATTACCCAATCAAAAAATGGGCCAAAGAATTAAACAGACATTTCTACAAAGAAGATATACAGATGGTGAACAAATACATGACAAGATGCCCAACATCACTCATTATCAGAGAAGCACAAATCAAAAGCACAATGAGGTACAATCTCACGCCAGTCAGAAGGGCTGCCATCATAAAGTCTACAAATGATAAATGCTGGAGAGGGTGTGGAGGAAAGGAAACCCTCTTACCCTCTTTTTGGGAATGCAAACTAGTACAGCCACTATGGATAATAGTGTGGAGATTCCTTAATAAAACTGGAAACAGAACTGCCATACAACCCAGCAATCCCACTGCTGGGCAAACACACTGAAGAAACCAGAACTGAAAGAGATACATGCACCCCAATGTTAATTGCAGCACTGTTTACAACAGCTAAGACATGGAAGCAACTTACATGCCCATCAGCAGATGAATGGATAAGGAAGTTGTGGTACATATACACAGTGGAATATTACTCATTGCAATATAAAAAAGAACACATCTGAGTCAATTCTAATGAAATGGATGAAACTGGAGCCTATTTTACAAAGTGAAGTAAGCCAACAATACAGCATATTAATGCAAATATATGAAATTTAGAAAGATGGTAATGATGATGCTATATGCAAGAAAGCAAAAGAGACACAGATGTAAAGAAAAGATTTCTGGACTATGTGGGAGAAAGCAAGGATGGGACAATATGAGAGAATAGCATTGAAACATGCATATTACCATATATAAAATAGATGGCCAGTGCAAATTCAATGCATGAAGCAGGGCAGCCAAAGCTGGTGCTCTGGGACAACCCAGAGGGATGGGGTGGGGAGGGAGGTGGGAAGGAGATTCAGGATTGTGGGATTCATGTATACATATGACTGATTCATGTAGATGTGTGGCAAAAACCACCACAATATTATAAATAAATTAGCCTCCCATTAAAATTAATTAATTAATTTTGAAAAAAGAAAAACAAAAAAGAAAATGTCTGTTGTAATTCTTTTATCCTCTCAGATAGGCCCTGTAAAGTGCCTGAGACTCCTATCTGGCTGCGCAGCAGCATCTTCAGGTGGGAGCCTGACCTTATTATCATCCCTCCCCAGAAACCCATGACTTCTGAAGGATAGAAATCAGTGTTCATGCACCTTTATACTTGAAAGGTCAGATTCACTCTCCACTTCACTCCTTCCTTATTTAGAAAGTACATTCTGAAGAACCAGGTTAATATTTTCTTCCTTAGAACTGAACCTAAGAGGTAGAACTCTACTAGGTGAGGTTGAATTCAGACTCATTCACTTATTTTGTGACCCTATAAATTAATTTTCTTTTCTGATCTCAATAACATCACCTGTAAAAGCATTTATGTTGTTCTTGCTGCAGCAAAAACAGATTCTAACCTCAGCAAATTACAAGTATTCCCTTGTTTTTTTTTTCCTGAAATCTATCCAATATGTAAATGATCTTCTTGACATGGAAGAATAAAAACACTGAGTTATTTGTATGGTAACTCACATTCTTACAGGAAAAATAATGTAAGCTTTCTAATAAAGCTTATTCTATCTGAACTCTAAATTTGCTATGGATGACATTTCTTGAAAGGTGAATTAGGACTATTTCTATTCTCAGATATCTCACTGGTACCTGCATGGCCTTTACTCACCAAATTAGGTTTATTCTTCCAGCATCCATATCTTCTCAACCATGTGACATGACTCAGTGAGAGCAGAGGGAATTAATTATCCTTTAATTTTCTTCTTCAACAAGGGCAAACATTGTGGGAAAGAAGAGATGAGGGCTAGATGGGAGATTCATCCAAAAATGTATTCTAACTAGCCTTTCCTGAATTGACTAGATGTGGATAGGCCAGTTTTGCCATTTGCAAAATTGCTTGGATGACTGACGTAGTACCCCTATGGTTCATGAAATAGGCTTATATATTCAAAGTTATGATCAACCTAGATAGCATATTTAAAAGCAGAGACATTACTTTGCCAACAAAGGTCTGTCTAGTCAGGGCTATGGTTTTTCCAGTGGTCATGAATGTATGTGAGAGTTGGACTGTGAAGAAAGCTGAGCACAGAAAAATTAATGCTTTTGAACTATGGTGTTTGAGAAGACTCTTGAGAGTCCCTTGGACTGCAAGAAGATCCAATCAGTCCATCCTAAAGGAGATAAGTGCTGGGTGTTCATTGGACATGAATTTGAGTGAACTCCGGGAGTTTGTGATGGACAGGGAGGCCTGGTGTGCTGTGATTCATGGGGTCACAAAGAGTCAGACACGACTGAGCGGCTGAACTGAACTGAACTGATTCAAGATCCTAGGTAAATAATACATTAGCTTCTATCTAAATTAGCATATACCCACACATGCTGTCACAAATTCTACCCTAATTTACTGGTTGAGAGCATATATAATTCCTAACATAGCATTAAGCTCACTCAGTTTTCATCCTGTAGTGCCTGATTAGTTGGCAACATTTCAGCATTGTATGTAACCACTTACAATGAAACTGCTTCGCACTGAGCAGTAACCACTGCTCAAAATCCTTTCTCCAGTTCCCACAAATGTCTCTGATTTCTTTTATCTCAACAGAAATCCAACTCTTGCTTAACAGGTGGTCACACATTGAATGAAATCCACCCTAATGTGCTAAGAATGATCAATCATTAAAACCATTTTTCTTGAACCTACTCTCTATTCCCTCCTACAAGCTCACTTGATTGCATTCCCTTAACATAATAACCACTTTGGATAAATCCAGTGTTCTGCCTAGTCCACATCTATGTCTATGCACCTGAGTGTGGCTAGAGAATTAAATATATATATATATATATATATATATATATATATATATATATATAAACTATTAGTTCTTTTGATTTAAATATGTCTCTATGAACATCACAGGATCATTGGTATGGCAAGGCAACCATGGTTAATTCCTCTAATCCATAGCCACTCCCACTCTTCTAATTGACTATCATATTGTTCTCACTTCTAAAATCTGTGACAAGGCTACCCAGTCATTACTATCATGATGGCCTTGTTTTCTACTTAAAGGAGAAAACAGACACAACTAAAAGAGCCTTTCCATTAGCCACCTTACCAAACTACTAACCTACTTTTCCTCTTATTAACAGTCGAACTGTTATTACCAGTTGAACTGTTTCTGCTCCGATGCATGACCATCCCTTTTGCTTATGAATGAGTCTTTTCCTGTGATGAAAACTCAAGGATATTTCTCAAGTAGGTCTCCCCTTTTCATTTACAGTTTACCATCTCTACTTGACCATACTAATTAGTATACAATTATTTTATCTTATTATAAGAAAAATACTTTTTATACCCTCAGGTTTATGATTCCAGTCCTTTCAGTGAATATTCAGAGTTGATTTCTTTTAGGATTGACTGGTTTTATCTCCTTGCAGTCCAAGGGACTCTTGAAAGTCTTCTCCAGCACCATAATTCAAAAGCATTAGTTCCAAAACTGTGTTGAATAGTAGTGGTGAGAGTGGGCACCCTTGTCTTGTTCCTGATTTTAGGGGGAATGCTTTCAATGTTTCACCATTGAGGATAATGTTTGCTGTGGGTTTGTCATATATAGCTTTTATTATGTTCAGGTATGTTCCTTCTATGCCTGTTTTCTGGAGAATTTTTATCATAAATGGATGTTGAATTTTGTCAAAGGCTTTTTCTGCATCTATTGAGATAATCATATGGTATTTATCTTTCAATTTGTTATTGTGTATTACATTGATTGATTTGCAGATAAAGAATCCTTGCATTCCTGAGATAAAGCCCACTTGGTCATGATGTATGATCTTTTTAATATGTTGTTGGATTCCGTTTGCTAGAATTTTATTAAGGATTCTTGCATCTATATTCATCAGTGATATTGGCCTGTAGTTTTCTTTTTCTTTTTTTTTTTGTGGCATCTTTGTCTGATTTTGGTATTAGGGTGATGGTGGCCTTATAGAATGAGTTTGGAAGTTTCTCTTCCTCTGCAATTTTCCAGAAGAGTTTGAATAAGATAGGTGTTAGCTCTACTCTAAATTTTTGGTAGAATTCAGCTGTGAAGCCATCTAGTCCTGGGCTTTTGTTTGCTGGAAGATTTCTGATTACAGTTTTGATTTCCGTGCTTGTGATGGGCCTGTTAAGATTTTCTATTTCTTCCTGGTTCAGTTTTGGAAAGTTATACTTTTCTAAGAATTTGTCCATTTCTTCCAAGTTGTCCATTTTATTGGCATAGAGCTGCTAGTAATAGTCTCTTATGATCCTTTGTATTTCAGAGTTGTCTGTTGTGATCTCTACATTTTCATTTCTAATTTTGTTGATTTGGTTTTTCTCCCTTTGTTTCTTAAGGAGCCTGGCTAACGGTTTGCCAATTTTGTTAATCCTTTAAAAAAACAGCTTTTAGCTTTGTTGATTTTTGTTATGGTCTCTTTTGTTTCTTTTGCATTTATTTTTGCCCTAATTTTTAAGATTTCTTTCCTTCTACTAACCCTGGAGTTCTTCATTTCTTCATTCTCTATTTGATTTAGGTGTAGAGTTAGGTTATTTATTTTACTTTTTTCTTGTTTCTTGAGGTAAGCCTGTAATGCTATGAACCTTCCCCTTAACACTGCTTTCACAGTGTACCATAGGTTTGGGGTTGTTGTGTTTTCATTTTCTTTCATTTCTATGCATATTTTGATTTCTTTTTTTAATTTCTTCTATGATTTGTTGGTTATTCAGAAGCATATTATTTAGCCTCCATATGTTTGAATTTTTAATATTTTTTTTTCCTTTACTTAAGATCTAATCTGACTGCACTGTGGTCAGAAAAGATGACTGGAATGATTTCCTTTTTTTTTTTTTTTTTTTTTAAATTTACCAAGGTGAGATTTATGGCCCAGGATGTGATCTATTCTGGGGAAGGTTCTGTGTGCACTTGATAAAAAGGTGAAATTGATTGTTTTGGGGTGAAATGTCCTATAGATATCAATTATATCTAGCTGGTCCATTGTGTCATTTAAAGTTTTTGTTTCCTTGTTAATTTTCTGTTTAGTTGATCTATCCATAGTTGTGAGTGGGATATTAAAGTCTCCCACTATTATTGTGTTACTATTAATTTCCCCTTTCATACTTATTAGTATTTGCCCTACATATTATGGTGATCCTATGTTGGGTCCATATATATTTATAATTGTTAAATCTTCTTCTTGGATTGATCCATTGATCATTATGTAGTGTCTTTCTTTGTCTTTTTTCACATCCGAGCAGAAAAAGAAATAAAAGGAATGCAGATAGGAAAAGAAGAAGTGAAACTCTCACTGTTTGCAGGTGACATTATCCTCTACATAGAAAACACTAAAGACTCTACCAGAAAATTACTAGAGCTAATCAATAAATATAGTAAAGTTGCAGGATATAAAATTAACACAGAGAAATCACTTGCATTCCTATACACTAACAAAGAGAATACAGAAAGAGAAATTAAGGAAACAATACCATTCATCATTGCAACAGCAACAAAAAAATACTTAGAGTATATCTAACTAAAGAAACAAAAGACCTATACATATAAAACTATAAAACACTGATGAAAGAAATCAAAGAGGACACAAATAGATGGAGAAACATACCGTGTTCATGGCTTGGAAGAATATATATTGTGAAAATGAGTATATGACACAAAGCAATCTATAGATTCAGTGCAATCCCTATCAAGCTACCAACAGTATTTTTCAGAGAACTAGAACAAATTTCAGAATTTGTATGGAAATACAAAAAACCTCGAATAGCCAAAGCAATCTTGAAAAAGAAGAATGGAAGTGGAGGAATCAACCTGCCTGACTTCAGGCTCTACTACAAAGCCACAGTCATCAAGACAGTATGGTACTGGCACAAAGACAAAAGCATAGATCAATGGAACAAAATAGAAAGCCCAGAGATAAATCCACATACCTACAGAGACCTTATCTTTGACAAAGGAGGGAAGGATATACAATGGGAAAAAGACAACCTCTTTAAAAAGTGGTGCTGGGAAAAGTGGTCAACCACTTGTAAAAGAATGAAACTAGAACACTTTCTAACACCATACACAAAAATAAACTAAAAATGGATTAAAGATCTAAATGTAAGACCAGAAACTATCAAACTCCTGGAGGAGAACATAGGCAAAACACTCTCCAACATAAATCACAGCAAGATCCTCTATGACCCACCTCCCAGAATATTGGAAATAAAAGCAAAAATAAACAAATGGGACCTAATTAAACTTAAAAGCTTTTGCACAACAAAGGAAACTATAAGCAAGGTGAAAAGACAGCCTTCATAATGGGAGAAAATGATTACAAATGAAGTAACAGACAAAGGATTAATCTCAAAAATATATAAGCAACCCCTGCAGCTCAATTCCAGAAAAATAAATGACCCAATCAAAAAATGGGCCAAAGATCTAAACAGACATTTCTCCACAGAAGACATACAGATGGCTAACAAACACAAGAAAAGATGCTCAACATCACTCATTATCAGAGAAATGCAAATCAAATCCTCAGTGAGTTACCATTACACACCAGTCAGAATGGATGCTATCCAAAAGTCTACAGGCAATAAATGCTGCAGAGGGTGTGGAGAAAAGGGAACCCTCTTACACTCACTGTTGGTGGGAATGCAAACTAATACAGCCACTATGGAGAACAGTCTGGAGATTCCTTAAAAAACTGGAAATAGAACTGCCACATGACCCGGGCATACACACTGAGGCATGGAGACCTGAAAGAGACACATGCACCCCAATGTTCATCGCAGCACTGTTTATAATAGCTAGGACATGGAAGCAACCTGGATGTCCATCAGCAGACGAATGGATAAGAAAGGTGTGGTACATATACACCATGGAATATTACTCAGCCATTAAAAAGAATACATTTGAATCAGTTCTAATGAGATGGATAAAACTGGAGGCCATTATACAGAGTGAAGTAAGCTAGAAATAAAAACACCAATACAGGATACAAATGCACATATATGGAATTTAGAAAGATGGTAACGATAACCCTATATGCAAGACAGAAAAAGAGACTTTGGGACTTTCTGGAAGAAGGCGAGGGTGGGATGATCTGAGAGAACAGAATCGAAACATGTATATTATCAAGTGTTAAACAGATCGCCAGTCCAGGTTGGATGCATGAGACAAGTGCTTGGGGCTGGTGCACTGGGACTACCCAGGAGGATGGGATGGGGAGGGAGGTGGGAGGGGGATTTGACATGGGAAACACATGTAAATTCATGGCTGATTCATGTCAATATATGGCAATTGTTTAGTTTCATGACTGCAGTCACCATCTGCAGTGATTTTTGTGGCCCAAGAAAATAGTCTCTCACTGTTTCCATTGTTTAATCATCTATTTGCCATGAAGTGATGGGACCAGATGCCATGATCTTGGTTTTTTGAATGTTGAATTTTAAGCCAGAATTTTCACTCTTCTCTTTCACCTTCATCAATAGGCTTTTTAGTTACTTTTCACTTTCTGCCATAAGGGTGGTGTCACCTGCATATATGAGGTTATTGATATTTCTCCAGGCAATCTTGATTCCAGCTTCTGCTTCATCCAGCCCAGCATTTCACATAATGCACTCTGTATATAAGTTAAATAGACAAGGTGAGAATACAGAACTTCGACTTACTCCTTTCCCAATTTGGAACCAGGCTGTTGTTCCATGTCTAGTTTTAACTGTTGCTTCTTGACCTGCATACAAGTTTCTCAGGAGACAGGTGAGATGGTCTGTTATTCCCATCTCTTGAAGAATTTTCCACAGTCTGTTGTGATCCACACCGTTAAAGCCTTTAGTGTAGTTAATGAAGCAGAAATAGATACTATTGAAGTCCTGTTGCTTTCTCTATGATCCAATGGATGCTGACAATTTGGTCTCTGGTTCCTCTGCCTTTTCTAAATCCAGTTTGAACATCTCAAAGTTGAAGGTTCACGTACTGTTAAAGCGCAGCTTGAAGAATTTCCAGCATTACTTTGCTAGCATGTGAAATGAGTGCAATTGGGCAGTACCTTGAACCTTCTTTGGCATTGCCTTTCTTTGGGATTGGAATGAAAATTTACCTTTCCCAGTCCTGTGTCCACTGCCGAGTTTCCCAAATTTGCTGTCATACTGAGTGCAGAACTTTCACAGCATCATCTTTTAGGATTTGAAATAGCTCAACTGGAATCCATCACCTCCACCGGCTTTGTTTGTAGTGATGCTTCCTAAGGCCCACTGACTTCATACTCCAGTATGTTTGGCTCTAGGTCACACCATTGTGGTTATCTTGGTAATTATGATTTTTTTTTGTATAGCTCTGCATATTCCTGCCACCCTTTCTTAATATCTTCTGCTTCTGTTAGTTCCATATTTTTTCTGTCCTTTATGGTGCCCATCTTTGTATGAAATGTTCCCTTGGTATCTCTAATTTTCTTGAAAAGATCTCTAGACTTTCCCATTCTATCATTTTATTCTATTCCTTGCATTGATCACTGAGGAAGATTTTTTTATATCTCCTTGCTATTCTTTGGAACTCTATTCAGATGGATATATCTTTCTTTTTCTCCTTTGCCTTCCTCTTCTCTTCTTTTCTTTTCTCAGCTATATGTACTTGTGTCCTCAATCATGCTTGACTCTTGGGACCCCATGGACTATAACCTGCCAGGCTCCTCTATCCATGGGATTTTCCAGACAAGAATATTGCTGTGGACTGCCATTTCATTCTCCAGAGGATCTTCGTGACCCCTGGATTGAACCCACATCTCTGCTTTGGCTGGCAGATTCTTTACCACAGAGTGATCAGGCAAGCCCTCAACATGCAGTTGGGACAAGATTTTTCCTCCCAGGTTATGAGACCTAGTGGCAGGAATATTAACTACCTTCCCCCAAAGTCACAAATGTCAACACCCCAAATGATTACCTTCAGATTCTTATCCTTAAATCATGTCAATAATTTTTTCTTGCCTCTAAGTAACTATTTTACCTTTTATATTTAAATGTCATTAATGACAATTTCAATGTTTCCAATATTATCTGGTAATCATTATTGTTAATCTTTATAAGTATTATTAATAAGATTAGGTTGATCTTAATAAGTGTTATTGCTATTAAAATTTAAGCATTTTGGCTAATTTTTCTTTCAAGTTAAGCTACTTTTGCTCATGTAAAGGAGCAGAAATGGCCTTCAAAAGTAATAATGTTTGTTCTTTTGAAGACCTACAGAAATATGTAAATGTTATAGCATTCATTAAAATCATCATCTGCTTTGAAACAATATGTGTATTATAAACTTATAAGCATTTTAACCTAAAAATTATATTCTACTTTTAGAGCCAATTTTGAATATAAAAATGGTTTTGATTAACGTTTCATATTGTTCATTATTTTACAGATAAATTTTGAGTTTCAAATAATAGATAATCCTCCCTATTTCTAGATTGTAATGGAAGATATTCAAAGATGATACATAATTAAGAGTACATATAGAATCAAATAGATGATGAGCCACTCCATATGGGAAAATGGTACCAATCATTACAATAGCTGTTAAAAGAGAATCCTTAAAAAAGGCATAATTCATATTCCTAAGATCTGTGATAATTTGTAAACAGAAGAGGTTATAATTCCAGATGGATAGATGTGATACTAATACTATAAAGATAAAAGAAAATCATGCTCCCTTGGTGGCTCAGTGGCAAAGAATCCAGTGTATTGAATTGCCAATACAAGAGATGTGCATTCTATCCCTGGGTCGAGAAGATCCCTTGGAGAAAGATATGGCAACCCACTCCAGTATTCTTGCCTGGGGAATCCCATGAACAGAGAAGCCTTGGTGGGCTACGGTTCATGGGGTCACAAAGTGTCAGACAGGACTTAGTGACTAAAAAACACTAAAAAGCAATTTTTAGTGATGGAGAAAGGATAAATAGACAAATAGACAAAGCTATCTATTTTAAATAGATAAATAGACAAAGCTCTGATACTTTGTCTATCTGATGGGACGAGCTGACTAACTGGAAAAGACCCTGATGCTGGGAAAAATTGAGGGGACGACAGGAAGGGGGCAACAGAGGAGATGATTGGATGGCATCATCCAGTGCCATCCAGTGATTGATTGGATGATTAGATGATTGACTCCTTGGATATGAGTTTGAGCAACTCTGGGAGATAGTAGAGGACAGGGAAGCCTGGCATGCTGTTTTCCATGGAGCTGGACTACATTGGGGTTGGTCATAAAGTGTTGGACACAACTGAGTGACTGAACAACAGTAATGAAATTTTAATTTAGAAATTGTATCCATTACATAATAAAATAACATCATAACTTATAAAAGCTCCAATATTTGCCATTAATTTGAGTGTTATTTTAAAATTCTTTTAATTCATTGATTAATAATCAAGCTAACAATATCAGTATGTTCAGTCTGTCATCAGTAATGCTAAGTACTGTAAAACATTTAAAATAAATCTTGATACCTAAGATTATAAATGCACCTAAAAATAATCCTGTATCAGTGATACTAGTTGTCACTTAATGGCTTTTTTGTTTGTGTTTTTTGACCATAACTTGTGGTCTTTAGGATCTTAGTTCCCTTACAAGGGACTCAACCTGTGCCCACTGTAGTGGAAGCATGGATTAACCACTGGTCCGCGAGGGAAGTCCCCACTTAAGGTTTTCACTGGGGGCATATTTTACCATTTACTTACTCAGAGCTCTTCACTTTTAGGGTTATAACCTAATGGATTTATAATTGTGATAAATTTTAAAATAAATGTAGGCAATTTAAGAAGAGACAACTTTAAAAGTACATTTCTTAATTACTAGTATACTGAATTTTCTCTGTTTGAGACACCCTCTCCCACCTAGCTCCTTAGATCATTTTCTTCCCCCATTCACCCTGTTCTGTATTCAGGAAGACCCATCCCTGATGGCTGTCTCCTGCCTCTAATTCTGCAGAGGACTTCATGTTAGGTTAGAACAATGGGAGGGGAAAAAAGGGGTCAGGGCAAAACTAAAATAAGCTGGAGAAAGTCTACTGCATTCCTTCCCTTCAGCACCACATCTCTCCCAGGACATGCATCCCATCTCTTGTGTGGCAAATACTCACTGGGCTCCAGTAAAACCTTTATTGCCTTTGTCTTCTCAGCAAAAGTTCGTTGTAGTTTCCCATGGTAGTACTTCTGTAAGATATTCTCTTTGCCTCAGACTCACCATTTAAGTCTTATCATTTGAAACATTTAGGGTGAATTCTAATTCATGCCCCAAACAGCCTAAAATGTCAAGAAATAATTGCTTTAAAAAGTATTTATTTTAAATTGGAGGAGAACTGTTCTACAACATTGTGTTGGTTTCTGCCATACGTCAATATGAATCAGCCATAGGTGTACATGTCCCCTTACTCTTGAACTTTACATCTCCCACCCCTCTAAAATAGATGGTCAGTGGGAATTTGCTCTATGACACAGGGAGCTCAACCCAGTGCTCTGAAAATAATTACTTTTTAAACCATGGTGAGTATTCGCTATTCATATATCTACTCTAGATCTACATCTATAATCTTACATAGATGAATCACCTCTTTCTGCACTTTTAATTCACTTTGACCTTTCCTTAGTGTGGTATAGTGGTTAACAGAAGTTGTTCTGGAGTTAAAATCCCCAGACTAATATCTCATTTGTATTATTTACTAGTTATGTGATCTCAGGAAAGCATATACAGACATTTCTGGCTTAAATTCCTAGTGTTTGGCATGGAGACTTTAAGGGCACCTATTACATCAAGTGTTTCTGAGTGAGTTAATAAAGTGCTGGGAGCACCGATTAGTGCATTAAGTCTTCAATAAGTTATAGCTTTTGCTGTTGTTACTGCTTCTTCTTTCTATTGTCTCTAAAATTATTGGCATTGCCATCATCTTCAAATGATAAAAATAATGCCAAAATGCTCAAAGATAATTTTACACACCTACCAAGAGTGCTTAAGAATGTGCATTCTTAACATTCCATAGGAAATAGTGGCACTTTATGGTTTATCTTATAGGAGTATCTTATTTGTACCATGTGATGAGTTGCATTTCTTCTTTTGACTTGCTTTTAGTTTCTAATATTTTCTTTGAAAAATTATCAATGAAATTATATTTTATATATTTTATAATTTTTATCTTTTAATAAAAGGGAAATGAGATCCTTTGTCACTACCGTTGTACTTACCTTTGATGTTATTTTTTATCACCTTTTTAATGATGTATTTTGTGTTATACAATTTTTTTTTCTTTTCTGTTTTAACTGTGCATTGTGGCTTAAGGAAACTGAGTTCCCAAACAGGGTTTGAATTGGAGCCACTGCAGTGAAAGCCTGGAATCTTGACCACAAGGTCACCAGGGGACTCCCTATAATTTTATATAATTTCAATAAATCATTCTTGTTCCTATGGCTTCTGATGTATATGGTATATTTAGAAAAATGCTGGATACAAAATTATATGTAACATAATGCTTTTTTTATCCATTGTACATCTAGTAATTTTTGTATTATTTTTCATTTTGGTCATATTGTATACTTCCCATGTGACTGGATTTTACATAACGAGGAAAGAAAAGATGACACTTTCATGTGACTTTTCTCAGTCTCTTCTTTCTTTCAGTTATTTGAAACGCCATCCAAAAATTTCCTATGAACCTGAGTCATAAGAGTCTATACCTATATTGTCTATTTTAATATCTTGATCTGACAGATTTTGAAAAATGTATATAATACAGTCCTTTGCTTTAGGTGAAAATTTTTCTTAATTTATGATGATATGATGTGGTTATTGTTTCATTCACAGTGTTTTTCTATTGTCACTTTATGATAGTAAATTAATAATTCTGCACTCAATTCCCGTATCAGTTTCTGATAACTATTATTTTGGGGATTCTTGTTAAATTTCTTCATTTCTACACTTTATATGCTTGCTTCTCTATTCTTGTGAAATTTTACTCTTTTATAATTATTCTTACCATCCTCAACATTTTAGTAACCAGAGTAATCAATCAGTTCACAATAATCAATGTATTGTCACTACTTATAGAACAATACCAAATTTATTTACATTCTGATGTTTTATTATGTTTTAACATAAATAGTATTATTATGTTTTAACATAAATGCTCAATAAATATTTGTAGAAATAATGTGCAAGCAAAAACAATAGTAATATTAATAATAATTTCTATTGAATAATAATAGTAATTCCTGTTATGAAATACATACCTCATTTCTGATATTAATGATCTCCATCATGGTGACTTTGAGTTCCAAAATAATGGAAAAAACTCATATCTTTAAATATATATATACATATAAAAATACTTTTTGAAGTACTTTAAGTAAGTGATTGGCTCAGTAAGTTAAAGACTTGAAGGGAATTCATTTTAAAAGATTTTCTTAGGCATCCAAAGAAATGTTTTTCTGCAGGTAAATTTATTGTAGGGAAAGAAATGTCAAAGAGATGATATCAGGAGTTTACACTGAAGACATTTATACACTTAGGAAAATACACAGAATTATACAAACTTCAAAATAAATAGATATTAATATATATGTATTGATCTATTTAGAAATTTATATTTCTAATTCTATTAACACTGGTTATCGGACAACAGATATATTATTGTACAGTCAAGTTATATTCATAAGAACTTACCTTTTAAGAAGGACCATATCTCTCATTATAATTTAACCCTGTTCTAGCACCAGGCTCATTGCCTTTACAATTCTTTTTGCTGTGAACTCTGACGGCAAATTTCACTCATAATTTTAGCAAGGTCTCTGAATTCTTCTTAGTGGTGACAATTTTAGGAGATATCTTTTTTTCAGCTACATTACACTAAGTTTAATTGCCCAAAAGTGTTAAATTTTAAGTACCTCAATTATAATTTTAACAAATTGGATAACTTCAACAAGTAGTAAAAATCTCATGTCTTCAGTCACATGGCACCTAACCATTTTTTTTTATTTTTAGTAATATAATGTTAAAGAACTATGTAGTGGAGTGTTAGTTGCTAAGGAAACCATCCTCTGTAAAACTGAATAAAAATAGAAACCTTTGGAAAAGATATTCAAAATGTACACTGAATGTTTTGAATTAGTCTCTTTTGATTTTGTAGTTGGCATTGGTGTCTTTTAGAATATATATTTTAATAGCAGATACAATAAAACTTATTTCAGGCTCTAAATGTAGGAAGCAGATTTCAAAGTTTAATAATACAGTGGATATAAAACTTGGATAATTTCATGAAGCCAATGCCTTTAAAAATTATAAATTTAACTGTACAAGAGCAAGCTTCAGCAAAGTTGTATAACAGTTTATAATATTTGTGCATATGCTGCTTTCTCAAATATAAATGCTTTAAATTAATAGTTTTTTAAAAATAGATCATTTGCATTCTGAATTTAATACCTAAATGAATCTAAATAAATGATAATTATTTAAGTCTAGATGAGGTTAACATTAAGGAAAGAGCATTTTTAGCCTTAGACGTTCCATTACAGTCTCAGTCTTTTTGAAACCCAGAACATTATAATGTTCACAAATCATTTGAATTTCCCACAAGGTTAAAGCCTAAATTTTGATGAAACATACAATCCCCCTTAAACTTCTGTAAATATCTGAAATAAATCAGTATAAATGTCCATAAGATTTTTGTTCTTACATGACACAAATAATATAAAATATATTATTTTGTAAAATACCAGAATCATGTAAATAAATAAATACTGATCCTTGACTGCCCCAGTGTTGTAACACTAGTGGTGTTAATAGTAAAATAATAAAGTGTCTATTATAACTAGGCTCTGTTCTCAGTATTTTCCATATAGTTTACACTGATTTTCACAAAATTTCCGGGATAGATCCTATGACTGCCATTTTAAAGAAAAGGAAAATGAAATATGGAGAGTCATGTAATTTACACAAAACCATATGTTTATAAAGAGTAGAAGTGAGATTTCAAATCAGACAATCTAATACCCCCTCTCAGAGGAAAATTTGTCATTATAGCATTCCAGATCATACATTATACATGAAAATAATCATGTTCTTATAAAACATGAATTCTAATCAATAAAAGGAAAGAAAATATAATCATAATGCAGAGCAGTCTTTGATGAATGCTCTATATGTGTCAGACTCTAGAATACAAGGATAGAATAATTTATGTCATGGACTCTATATACTTAAGCTAAAATATGGTTTAAAAGATAGATATTAAGGGCATATTGATGGTACATGCCACAGGAATCTAAAAAAGTACATAAACTTAGGTACATAAACATAAAGTTGCCTATGATCATTTGAAGTAATATAACAAAGGAAGCTAATCTAGTCAGAAAACAATTTCTTCAGGGTATTTGTTGTAGATATTTCCACACCAGTATTTTCATATGTAGCTTAGAATAAGGTTACTTAAACATGTCTACATCATAATCGATGAAACTAAGTGTGTTACCTTACATGGCAAAAAGGGGCTTTGCAGAGGTGACTGAGTTAAAGATCTAGAGATGGGATGATTATCCGAGATTGTGGGTGTGGGGGGCTTCCCTGGTGGCTCAGATGGTAAAGTGTCTGTCTACAATGCGGGAGACCCGGTTCTATTCCTGGGTCGGGAAGATCCCCTGGAGAAGGAAATGGCAACCCACTCCAGTACTCTTGCCTGGAAAATTCTATGGACAGAGACTTGTAGACTACAGTCCATGGGGTCGCAAAGAATTGGGCACGACTGAGCAGTGGATATGGGAGCAGTGCAGGCACTATAAACATGAATCTTTATTACATGGAGGCAGGAGGTCAGATTCAGAGGAGACACGATAACTGAAGAAGAGGTTAGGATGATGTGGCCATGAGGCAAGGACTACAAACAGCTTCTAGAAGCTGGCAAAATGAAGAAATTGATTCTCCTATAGAGCCTGCAGAGAGAACACAGCTGTGCTTCCACCTTACCCTCTGAAATTAATTGCAGAATTTTGACCTCTAGGACTATTAGATAATAAATTTGTATTGCTTTAATCTGTTAAAAATGTAACAATATGTTACAACAGTGATGGAAACTAATATAGTACATTTAATATTGTTCCATTGTATTTCACAATTCATAAGCCCCATGTTATACTTTTTAAAAGCTTTGCAAGTCTAGTTAAAGCTTCATAATTTTGATAGTTGGAAAAATTCAGATGGGAACTTCTTTTACTATACATGGGTTAGAAATAGTACTAGACTTATGCGTTCTTTGGAAATTGAGTAAACTCGTATAAGCATTTAGATTTGGTATCCTTTGAGGAATATGACATTTGATTACCTTATTTTAAAATAAACATTTTATTTTAGAGCAGTTTTAGATATCCAGAAACAATACAAAATTAGTACAAAAATTTCTCATTCTCTTAATGAGAATTTCCCAGTATCTCCCAATTTTGAAATCTTGCATGGTATATACACTATTAATGAAACAATATTGGTATATTATTATTAACTATAATTTATACCTCATTGAGATTTTCTTCCTTTTTTTTTACCCAAAGAAAATATTTTTCTCTTCCAGGTCCTTTTCTCTTTATTAAAATCTCATCCAGAATTCCACATAAAATTTAGTTGTTATGTATGCTCAGGTGCCGGTTGGGGGATGACAGTTTCTTTGACTTGCCTTGCTGTGGATGTCTCTAACAGTTTTGAAGAACGTCTGTCAAAGAGTGTGAAGAATGCCTGTCAGCTGGTATTTGTCTGATATTTTCCCTCTTGATTACACTGGGATTATGTCTTTTGGAAGAAAGCAGGTAATGTGCTATGCTCATCTTATCCTATCATGGATCTATGTTATCACCTGGATGAAGCAGCATTTGGCAGATTTCTCCACTGGAAAGATTTTCTTTTTCCTTGTCCACATTATCTTCTTTGGAAGGAAATCACTATGCTGCCCTTACTTAGTTGAGAGTGATGCACTCCTTTCTTCAGAACAGAGTATCTACATAAATGATTTATCATTTTTCTTCAGGGGACATTTATCACTTCACTCCATCTATTTGATTCCTTATGTATGCATCATATGTATTTATACTTTGCAATATAATCCAATACTATATTATTTTGTTTCTCAAAGTAGTCCAGCTTTACATATTGAGAGCTCTTTCAGATACCCCTTGTGCGTGCTTTTGATATACTCCCATCATTGTGGATTCTTTCTCATTGTTTTCTATTTTGTGCTGTAAGCACTTTCTTAGTTCCCGGCACTACAAGATGTTCTTGGGTCATCTTCTATATTTCAAGGCACTAGAATTAGCTATTTCTCTAGGGAGTTCTGATTTCTTTCATTAGAAAATGGATTAAAAAACCAAGATCTGGGTACTCATTGCTACTGAGGTGTTGTTGCTTCTAGATGTACTCAGAGGACAGAAAAAGGAATCAATGCATATAGTAGACCATGTCTGTACACATATCTCTAAATAGCTTTGTGTTTTCATCTGTGTCTGAATTAAGCTGACATAAATTCATACTGATGTCCTCAACTGTAATGCACCATCATGTTGATAATTTTAGTCTCTTCCCCTTATCTATAACCCTCGACGATATCAGTGAGAAATCTAGCACCTACTGTCTGACAGCTACTTACTTAACTGTTCTGATCTAGGATCTGTTTGCAATGGCCTCAGAGTTATTAGCTTAGAGCTCCACACGGGTCTAATCTGTCCCACTGATCTTGGTGAAAACATTTTATGTTTTATCACTAATTATTTTATGTACAGACATTATTTTACTAGTTCAAGTAACTATTAGGTTGCCTTGTAATGTTCAAATACATATATTATATATAAAGGGTTTTGCACTTCTATATTTAATGCAATAACTTCAATGTCTGATATATCATAATTATAATATTAATAATATATATTCCAGTATTTTCCTTAAATCAATTGATGTTGTATTAATTTTTATTGTTAATTCTTACTGCTCTTTTTCCTTTTCTGTATTCTATTATGAGAAATTTTAAAACATCACAAATTTCTAAAAGTTTCCAAATGAATACCCATATCTATTACCTAGATTGTACCAAAAAAATTTACTGTATTTAGTTCACACACATATCCATCTATTCAGTTCTTTAGATGCATTTCAATATAGACTGATGAAATCAATAAACTTTATCCCTAAACATATCAGCAGACATATCACTGTATGTGATATCTCATTATAGCATAAAACTCCATCTCTCTGGGGTTTAGTGATGTTTCCATGCCTATTTATGGCATTTTTATATACTTCTTGTGAAGTGTTAGCTCAAGTCTTAAAGTTTAAGACCATTCTTTTTTGAAATTGGTTTATATCTTTTTATCTCACTATTGTGGCTTACTTTATACTGTTTTATATAGTTTAGATACAAGTAATATGTCAGATATATTTAATAAATACTTTATTCCTATCTGAGTCAATATTTTCAAATCCTAGTGACTTTGTTCAATGAGTCCAATTTATCAGGGTATTTGTTTTGGTTTAGTGTGGATTTGTGATTTTGTCTTAGTTGTTATTTTTGCCTGTTGTATATAAGAAATGCTTTATTTCCAGGTGATGAAAATATTTCCTCATGGGTCTTTTAGTATCCTTTATGTCATTATTATTTTACTTTGGTGTGATCCTTCTTGAATTAGTTCTTGTGTGTTGTATGAGATAAGGATTCTGGGTTGTTGTTTTTTTTTCAACAATTATTTTAATATTTCAGGTACCACTTAATTGAAAAGTTGATCTTTTCCCATTTTATTTCTTTGGGATCTTTGTTGAACATCAAGATAATATATTTTTGGATCTGTATATGATTATTATGTTCCATTGATCTAATTTGTTTTTCTCTGTGTTAATGTGATTGCCATTATTTATACCAATCCTATAATATTTACTGCAGTTTTAAAGCGAGCCTTGAAATCCAAGATTTTACTGGCTCTTCTAAATTCTTTGCACTTCCACATAATTTTATGATTCAACTGTAACTGTTTATAAATTTGGCTATAATTGTGATTGAATCTCTACATTAGGTAAGGATGGACATGCTTAAAAAACTGTTTCATTTCCCTTAAAATATTTTATAATTGTCAGAATAGATGTCATAGATATATTTATTAAATTTACTTTAAATATTTTATGTTATTTTAAGTGGTGTTATTTTCTTTTTTAATTTGTTTTCCACTGATTTGGTGCTAGTATATAGAAATACAGTTATTTATGTATATTGACCTCATTCTTATGACACTGGTAAATGTAATTATTTAGCCATAGTCATTTTATTGCAGATCATTTTAGGTTTTCTGCTTATAACTATCCTTTCTAACTCTCATGGGCTATTTTTTCATGCTATGTTCAGTAATGTTTGTATCTACTGTAATGTAATAAGGGCTTCCCAGATAGCATGGCAGTAAAGCAATAAGGACCATTACAGTATACTAACACATATATATGGAATTTAGAAAGATGTTAATGATAACCCTATATGCAGAACAGAAAAAGAGACACAGATGTATAGAACAGTCTTTTGGACTATGTGGGAGAAGGCGAGGGTGGGATGTTTCAAGAGAACAGCATCGAAACATATATATTATCTAGTGTGAAACAGATCACCAGCCCAGGTTGGATGGATGAGACAAGCGCTTGGACCTGGTGCACTGAGAAGACCTAGAGGGATCGGGTGGAGAGGGAGGTGGGAGGGGGGATCGGGATGGGGAACACATGTAAACCCATGGCTGTTTCATTTCAATGTATGACAAAATCCACTATAATAAAAAATAAATAATAATAATAATAAAAGAATCTGTCTGCCAGTGAAGGAGGCACAGGAGGCCTGGGTTTGACCCCTGAAATGGGAAGATCCCCTGGAGAAGGAAATGGCAACCCACTCCAGTATTCTTGCCTGGGAAATACCATGGACATAGGAGCCTAGCATTCTATAGTCCAAAGAGTCAGACATGACTGAGCAACTGAGCACATATGCACACACCCACGTGCAATATTGAAAAGAGGTGATGAGATTAAACATCCTGACCTTAGGGGGAAATATCCTATATCTCACACTCAAGTATGATCTTATTTATAGACTTTTAAAATATATTCATTGAATTGAGAAAGTGCTTCTCTGTTTCAAAATTTCTGAGATGTAATTTTGTCATAAATATGTATTTTGTCAATGCTTTTCCTGTGTCTACTGAGTTGATTATATATTTCTTCTCTATTATTCTATTAAAGTGGTAATTTACTTTTTTTTAGCATTAAAACAACTTTACTACATTACCATAAAATAACAGAATTGTCAAAGCAGACTCACATAAATCATAGATTTTCTCCAACACCAAATTTAGGAACTATTCAGAGGATTCTAACACGATAGAAGCACCAACTTCTTCCTTGAGAGACTAAAATCATCAGAAGCAATTTCTAACTATTCCTTTTCCCCACAATGTGTACATGAGTGCTAAGCTGTGTCCAACTCTTTGTGACTCCATGGACTATAACCTTCAGAGCTCCTCTGTCCTTGGAGTATTCCAGGCAAGAATACTGGAATGGATTGCCATTTCCTACTCCAGGGACGATGAAAACATGGACACCTAACCATATGCCCATAAAATTACTGTTAAAGGTTTTTCTTTTAATTTTTTTAAGCATTTATACCCAATGCACTTTAATAATTTTTATTCTTCAGCTGATAACTTTCTATAAATCCTTAAATTCTGGATTTATTTACAACAAGAGTCACACAGACAAATCATGTTTTACCAAAATGCATTTATTTAAAAGCACTCTCAAATATATTCTCATTGATAAATGCCATCAGCTTATTTACACAGAAAGTGAAAGTGAAGTTGCTAAGTCGTGTCCGATTCTTTGGACCCCATGGACTGTAGCCTACCAGGCTCCTCTGTCCATGGGATTCTCCAGGCAAGCATACTGGAGTGGGTTGCCGTTTCCTTCTCCAGGAGATCTTCCCAACCCAGGGATCAAACCCGGGTCTCCCGCATTGCAGGCAGACACTTTACCATCTGAGCCACCTGGGAAGCTCTATTTACATAGAAATCTGGTCTAAATCATAGCCCATTTTTTAGCTTTACTACACTGTCTACCCTCTGGCCTTGATCAATATTGTCTTGCTAAATATTTTTATGTTTATTTTCATAGTTTGTCTCAATGTAAATTTTATGAAAATATCCCCCCCCAAGATTTTATACAAACAAGTCTGTAAACACTCCAGTGATTAACGGAATTTGACCTACATAATGGAAAGTGGAAATTATATTTACATAAATAATTTTAGTAATGACTATTTCCCTTCACATACATTTTGATATTTTTATCAATTTGATTTCTCCCTTTCTCTGGCATCATGTTATTTGAACGTTTTTTATATATTAATGAAGGAATGTCTGATATTTCTTGAGCCTCCTTCAGACCAATCTATGTTGATATGCATGACACTAATCAAGAGCTTGAGATAAATCCCTCAATATTTTCTCATTCTGATGAGGATGAGTTCATTTTAATGTAATACTAAAGTTAATAGAGTACAGACTTCAACATAATATTTCATATATGGCACATAGTTAAAATTACAGTACTTTTCACATGTTTAACCTGTGTACCCATAATAGGAATACCTGGGTGGTTACTAAGGGCCATTTTTTAAAAACCCTCTAGATTTCACTTGGTGTTTGGACATAAGCATTATCATATATCATGGCACATGTTCCTACTAATCAGGTCTTCAGGTAAGGTAATACTACCCATTTTCTCCCCAGTTACAATGACATGGTGTTGATTTTTAATACTTTAATCCTGACTATTTGAACCACAAAGGAAGTGACTTCACAAAGGAAGTGACTTCACTCCTGCAATATATGACCTGGGTACATGGAGAACAGAAATAAAGACCACATGGTCTAATGTCATTCTGCCTCAGCTTAAACTTGTAATATTGTCCTCATAAGTGCATCTCCCTGGTACAGATCTCTAACACACCTCAATGAGTCACTGAACCCTTAAGGAGATAAGTTTACCCAGTAATTACAGTATTCAATCACCTTCCTTGGGAAATGGCTCAAATCTTCTCTCCTATCTTTGTTAATGCCTGTGATATTTCATCAGAGACCTGGCTTCTCTGGCTCTGATCCATTCACAGATCTTTCATTATCCTTCTGAAATGGCTTCTTTGTATGAAGTTTCCTGGAAAAATATTTCTGGTATCATCCACATTCAGTATATTATTTTTCCCATCATGCATTACATATATAATATAGCAATTCTGACACTGGTAAATTTATATATACACTATTGATCAAAATTTATGGTAAGTTCTTTGAAACGCTTTGTCATATTCCACAATCTGGGTGTCAAAAGACTTCCCATAAGTTCCCCCCTTTATATAGTTCATGAAGTTCTCACAGAAAGTATACTGGGGTGGTTTTGCATTCCCTCCTCCAATGAATCCAGTCAATCTTAAGAGAAATCAACCCTGAACACTCATTGCAAAGACTGATGCTGAAGCTCCAGTATTTTCATCATCTGATGCGAACAGACAACTCACTGGAAAAGTCCCTGATGCTGGGAAAGATCAAAAACAGAAGGAGAAGAGGGCAGCAGAGGATAAGATGTTTGGATGACATCACTGGTGTAACGGACACGAATTTTGGCAGGTGGTGCAGGACAAGGAGGCCTAGCATGCTGCATTCCATGGGGTTGCAAAGAGTCACATACAACTGGGTGACTGAACAAGTGTCCCCTAAAGGAGCATCATTAGTAAATGGGAGTTAACATTGCATTTTCTAAGACCATTTGAGTAACATTTCCACTTTACTTGAAAAATTTTACAATTCAAACATCACATTTCCCTCATGTTACTTAAAAAAAAAAAAGTAGCAGACCAAAATTCATGAACCAAGTTATCACACAAATTAACTACTAGTCAATTAAGTCATCAGGGTTGGCAGGTCAAGCCTCTCTCTAGATTATCCCTCTAGATAGCTTTAGTCAGTAATCATAAATGAGCATTGTTCAGTTTCCCATTTTGGGGATAGAATCAGTAGTGGTTTTATTAACATCAGTAAAAAGTTAGTAACAGGTCTGAGCAAATGTGTGTTAGCAAATGCAATACACTGAGATTTGCTTTTAAGTACTCTCATGATTGCCTCCTTGCTAGAAATTAAGCATGCATTCTCTGGTGACTCAGAATCAACAATATGGGAGACCCAGGTTCAATCCCTGAGTCTGAAAGATTCCCCTGGAGAAGGGAATGGCTACCCACTCCAGTGTTCCTGCCCAGAGAATTCCAAGGACAGAAGGGCCTGGCAAGCTACAATCCATGGGGTCGCAAAGAGTCGGACACAACTGAGTGACTAACAGATATACACGCTTCATTACCATTTGCTGTGATTTCTCTTGGTTTCCACTGAGGTTCCTTCTTAACTCATATTTTCCCTCCTCTTATATGGTGCTTGCTGCTGCTAAGTCACTTCAGTCATGTCCTACTCTGTGTGACCCCATAGAAGGTAGCCCACCAGGCTCCTCTGTTCACGGACTTCTACAGGCAAGAGTACTGGAATGGGTTGTCATTTCCTTCTCCATATATGATGCTTAGTTTTGACTATGTGATGTACCCACAAAGCAAGGAGTATAATTAATATTACATGTATCACCTCTCTTTGATCCATCCCTGGAAAATACTGAAAGATTTGATGGGTAAAGAATTACAGGATTCCCCCTGCCTTTACATAACGGGGATACATTCACTGTACATACAAATCTTAGTATATGGGGTGAGGTTTTGACCCAGCCTAGGTATTGGAGAAGACTCTTGAGAGTCCTTTGGACTGCAAGGAGATCCAACCAGTCCATCCTAAAGATCAGTTCTGGGACTGATGCTGAAGCTGAAACTCCAAAACTTTGGTCACCGCATGCAAAGAGTTGACTCATTGGAAAAGACCCTGATGCTGGGAAAGATTGAGGGCAGGAGGAGAAGGGGATGACAGAGAATGAGATGGCTGGATGGCATCACTGACTCGATGGACATGAGTTTGGGTAAACTCCAGGAGTTGGAGATGAACAGGGAGGCCTGGTGTGCTGTGATTCATGGGGTCATAAAGAGTCAGACACGACTGAAAGACTGAACTGAACGGAACTGAATTGAGGATATCCTCAGGAATACAACATATTTAATACATATTAAGTTCATTAATGTCTCCTTCGATTTACAAACATAAGTGCAACCCTTAATATGGGACATCCAGATCAGTCAAGATAAATAAAATCTCTGTGAGATGGGAAAGGTATAAAAAACCTCAATCACTCCTTTCCATTGTTATGAAAAAACTTTTAAATTAATTAGATCCCATTTGTTTACTGTTTTTTTTTTTATTTCCTTTGTTTTTTATTTCCTAAACATTTACTTGTATTACCCATAACTGCTTTTCTTACAAAGTATATCAATGAAGTCCTAGAGTAGTATGAGTGTTTTTTTGTTTGTTTGTTTGTTTTTTAGGATGAGTGTTAATTCTAATTGATCACTTAATATTTATTTGTAGCCACCACACTGCATAATGGCAGTAAGAGGGATCAATTATGAATAAGCCCTTCACTTGGTGGAATTTTTGCCTAGAGCCATTACTGAATGAGTTCTTTTGCATTCTTACTAAGTAAAATTTCTTACCGTGTTAGAGACTTCAGAGAGTAAGAAGGAAATGTGTCAAAGTATTTGGTTTCTTTTTTCTTTCCCCTATCTGTGCATGCTTTCTACTCCTCTTTAAAGAATTTCTGTAAGATTGTTAGTTTTTTAACTTATATGTTACATGGATTTCATCCATGAAATAATCTAGATATAGACTTGTGTTTCTGAAAATATTTTGATAATTTTGTCTTTTACAAGATACAGATTAAGGAACATTTTATACTTTTTTGCTAATTTTTGAGTAGTAATTTTGAATTGGTTGATTTTGTCTAAGTTTTTGAATTAACTAGCATAAATTTTCATTATAGCCTCTTATTATATTCATATTATTAGTAGCATTCTCAATATGCCTCTTCTATTATTCCTCAGTTCAGTTCAGTCGCTCAGTCATGTCTGACTCGTTGGAATCCCAAGGACTACAGCACACAATGTTTCCCTGTCCATCACCCACACCCAGAACTTGTTCAAACTCATATCCATCGAGTCGGTGATGCCATCCAATCATCTTATCTTCTGTCGTCCCCTTCTCCTCCTGCCCTCAATCTTTCCCAGCATCCGGGTCTTTTCCAGTGAGTCAGTTCTTCCCATCAGGGGGTCAAAGTATTGGAGTTTCAACTTCAGCATCATTGCTTCCAATGAATATTCAGGACTGATTTCCTTTAGGATTGAATGGTTTGATCTTGCAATCCAAGGGACTCTCAAGAGTCTTCTCCAATACCACAATTCAAAAGCATCAGTTATCCTGTGTTCAGCTTGCCATAAAGTCCAACTCTCACATCTATATGTGACTACTTGGAAAACTGCAGCCTTGACTATACAAACCTTTGTCAGCAAAGTAATGTCTCTGCTTTTTAATATGCTGTCTAGGTAGGTCATAGCTTTTCTTCCAAGAAGAAAGTGTCTTTTAATTCTGTGGCTACAGTCACCGTCTGCAGTGATTTTTTTTTCTAGTTCTGTGAAAAATGCCATTGGTTACTTTGATAGGAATTGCATTCGATTCCTGTAGTTTGCCTTAAATAGTATAGTCATTTTAATAATAGTGATTCTTCTAATCCAAGAATGCAGTATATCTTTCACTGTGTGTGTCTTCAGTTTCTTTCATGAGTGTCCTATAGTTTTCAGAGTACAGGTGTTTTGCCTCTTTAGGTAAGTCTATTCCTAGGTATTTTATTCTTTTTCATGCAGTGGTAAATGGGATTTTTCCTTTAATTTCTATTTTAGACTCCTACGAGGGAGAGATGATTTTAAAAGACAAATTCCTGTCCCAATGTGCATTAGACATTGGGATAATTACAACAGCTACAGCAGCAGGACCCTACTGTTTCTTTAGATGAGATGGTCCTAAGAGCCACCAATACCTTTCATAACAGAGAACAGGAGAGGGAGGCCAAGGCTCAGGAAAGGGAAAGAAGGAACGAGACAAGGCATGCCCAGATGTTGGCCACAATCCAGGGAAGCCCTATAGCAAATCCTGAGTCCTTAAAGAACAAGGCATGAGGTAAATGCCTAATCTGTAGACAGGTGGGGCAATGGGCCAAAGAGTGTCCAAACCATGACAAGCCTCCTAAAATGGCTTGCTACAAATGCCATCAGTTGTGATATTAGGCAACACTCTGCCCTTGGGATCAAAGAGCCTCAAGGTCAAATGCCAAACCTTCCCTTATGATGGTTCAACAGTACTGAAGCAGCCTGCACCAGCCAGCCTGCCTGTCACAGATAACCTTCATGAACTGGAGCCAAGGGTGCAACTGGATGTGGCAGGTAGATCTGAGAATTTCTTGGTTGATACAGGGGCTCCTACTCTGTCCTGACCTACCCTGGAGCCTTCTCGAAAACCTGTACCATTTTGGGTGCCACAGGAAAAACATTTACAAAAAAGATTCACCCGAGTACTTCTTTGTTTGGGGGATGGACAAATATTTTCCCACAAGTTTTGGTGCCTTTGAAAGCCTGCAGCTATTACAGTTCTGATAGAAGATGCTTTAAAACTCTTCCCTTGGGGGCAAACTAACTATTTTTATCAGCCACCAAGTGAAACAACTCCTGAATGGGAGTATCCATTTATGGTTGTCTGATCAAAGGATCCTCAGATATAAACTGGTGCTGATGGAAAATCCAGGCCTGACTATATCCCCTTGTGAGGTTCTTAACCCAGCCACCATCCTGCCTACCCCTGAGGGCTTTCTCCCTTTTCACTCTTGCCTAGAAACATTGGACCATTGGACAAAACCCCAAGAGGGATTGTCAGAAGATCCTCTGACCAATCCTGAAGAAATCTGGTACACTAATGGAAGCAGCTTTGCCTTGGATGGAGAAAAAAGAGCTGGACAAGCAGTAGTATCCAAGTATCCAATTTTGAGACCACAGAGGCTGAACCTTCGCCACCATGTACTTTAGCCCAATTAGCTGAGCTCATAGCCTTGACTCAAGCTTTAAAGCTGGGAAAAGAAAGAAGAATAACGATTTGCACTGACTCCAAGTATGCCTTTCTGGTGCTATATGCACATGATGATATTTGGAAAGAAAGAGGCCACTTGACCACCTGAGGGTCCCCAATCAAATATTGTGATAAAATCCTTAGACTCTTGGAGGCAGTCCATCTGCCCACTGAGGTTTCAGTCTCCCACTGACACCAAAAAAGGACACCAAAAAGGGGAGCACAGAAGTGGCATGAGGGAACCAAGCAGCTGATCAGGGAGCTAAGAGAGCAGCATTACAGAACCATGACCTAATAGGGGTTGCCACCTTAGTTCCACAGACTAATTTTCCAGAAACTCCTTCATATACTTAAGGTGAGACTCTTAAAGCTAAGAGTGAGGGCTTTCAACAAGACAGATGCCAGTTTCTCAAGGGTATAAATACCTGTCAGTCATGATAGATACATTCACAGGATGGACTGAAGGCTTTCCCACCCAAACTGAGAAGACTAAGGAGGTGGCAAAAAACTGCTCCATGAAATCATTCTAAGATTTGGTATACCCAGGTTATTACAAAGTAACAATGGGGCATCATTTACTTATAAGGTTACCCAAGGTGTCTCTAAAGCATTGGGCATTATTTGTTATCTTCATTGTGACTGGAAGCCTCAGTCTTCAGGAAAAGTAGAAAGAGCCAACCAATTATTAAAATTAGCAGTATAAAATATAACCCAGGAGACTTCCTGTAATATAAGGAGGCTTTACCAATAGCTCTCCTTCACACCTATATTGCCCCTAAGGAACAGGTTGGTCTTAGTCCTTATGAGATGCAATATAGGAGAACTTTTTGTTTATGTCAGTGACCTCTTTCTAGATCCAGAGGATCAGACCCTCCAGTCTTATACCATGGCCATTTGACAATTCCAACAGGATATATGCTTGTGGGATGTCAACCAGGACCCAAAAGATTCTAGAGCCACCACTAGATATTCTAGAGACTCATGTCCTAATTAAAGCCTAGAAAGATGGATCTCCAAAGGCTCAACTCCAGCCCATATGGAAGAGTTCCTACCCTGTACTGCTTTCTACCCCCACAGCAGTCAAAGTACCAGGACACAACTCCTGGATTCACTACTCAGGAGTCAAGCTGTGGACAAAAACAGAAGAGGATACTAGATACACCTGTGAGCCCCTGGGAAATCTCAGATATCTATTCAGGAATAAAAATGAATACCCCTGAAATTAAGTTTCTGGGGGTAACAATTTTCAGGATAGCTCTAAAGAGCCAACATAACTTGGCAAAGTTTGTACTAAAAAATAGACAGGAGACAGATCTCCTGATCCCTGAACAAGGAGGGATTTGAGCCAACTTGAATGGGACATGTAGTTTCTGGATAAAAACCTATAGCTAAGTTTAAGAAAGTCTCACAATCCTCAAGAAGAACATTCAGATCCTATAGTATCTCAAAGAACAAGCTGGAGAGTTCTCGGGGTGGCTACAATCTCTCTTTGGGGGATCCTTCTCCTGATGAGGAGGAATTTGGAGTTGGCTAATGCCCCTAATAATCCTTGTTATCACCATACTTATGTTGCTTATTATTGCTTCATGTATTATCAACTGTCTAATCTGTTTTGTATCTGCCCAGGGCAACATGCTACAACATGCAGTGCCAGTTTAACAGTATAAAACTACAGCCAACCACGGAAAATACCACTCACCCTTAGATGGGCATCAGTATAAGGACTCTGAGGCTTGAGACTAGTGAGAGGGTGAGGTCCAAAGCCCCTTGTTACCCCAGTTCAGCAGGAAGTAGCCAGAAAGACATTGATGCCCCTATTTCCAAAGAAATGTGCATCCTATGTCATGAGGGAGGAATGTTAGGTAGTTACAATAGGAAAAAGGGGTCCAGAATGGTGGTGGCTAAAAGAAAAAGAGGGGGAAATCCCATGAAAATGGAATAAAGAAAGGTCCAAGGACCAGAGTGAGTACCACAGGTAAAACAAACAGTCCTCCTGGCTAGCCCAATTTACACAGGGCAGTCTCAGGGGGGAGGAGGCAAATGTATAAAAAGGAGGAAGCCTAGAAGGATTCAGGCCTCTTTTCTGTTCATGTTTTGGGTCAGCCTGCGCTCACTCCTTGAGGCTGTACTATCCTTTGTTTTTCCTAATAAAACTGAACTGTAACACCAATTCATCCATCGCTTTAAATTTTTGCTGTGGCAAGACAGAACAGAGGAAACTATACACTCCCCCAACAATACTGTGACTCCACATCACTAAAATCCTTAAATCTTCAGAAGCCAAAGAATATCTACAAGGATACTAGAGATCCGCCGCAGTAAACAAGGTCAGACCAGACACTGAATTGTCTCTTTGAAGTCATTTCACTAAAAATTGATACTGAAACTATTCTAAAAGTGACATTGTATCAATGACTACAAATTTTCACATTATATGAGCAATTTTTATCCTTGCTTTTTAAAATTAATTTATTTTTTAATTGGAAGCTAACTACTTTACAATATTGTAGTGGTTTTTGCAATACCTTGACATGAATCAGCCATGGGTGTACATGTCTTCCCCATCCTAAATCTTCCTCACACCTCACTCCCCATCCCATTCCTCAGCATCATCCCAGTACACCAGCCCTGAGCACTCTGTCTAATGCATCGAACCTGGACTGGCAATCTATTTCACATATGGTAATATACATGTTTCAGTGCTATTCTTGCAAATCATCCCACCCACACCTTTTCCCACAGAGTCCTAAAGGCTCTTCTTTATGTCTGTGTCTCTTTTGCTGTCTCGCATGTAGGGTCATTGTTACCCTCTTTCTAAATTCCACATATATGCATGAATATACTGCATTGCTGTTTTTCTTTCTGATTTACTTCACTCTGTATAATAGGCTCCAGTTTCATCCACCTCATTAGAACTGATTCAAATGCATTCTTTTAAATAGCTGTGTAATATCCCATTGTGTATATGTACCATGGCTTTCTTATCCATTCATCTGTCGATGAATACCTAGGTTGCTTCCATGTCCTGGCTATTGTAAAGAGTGCTGCAATGAATATTGGTGGTAAATGTATCTCTTTCAATTCTGGTTTCCTCAGTGTGTATGCCCAGCAGTGTGATTGCTGGGTCGTATGGCAGTTCTATTTCCAGTTTTTTTAAGGAATCTCCACACCGTTCTCCATAGTGGCTGTACTAGTTTGCATTCCCATCAAGAGTTAAAGTGGGTTCCCTTTTCTCCACACCTGCTCCAGCATTTATTGTTTTTAGATTTTCTGATAGGCATGAGATGGTACCTCATTATGGCTTTGATTTGCCTTTCTCTGATAATGAGTGATGTTGAGCATCTTTTCATGTATTTGTTAGCCATCTGTATGTCTTCTTTGAAGAAATGTCTGTTTAGTTCTTTGGCCCATTTTTTTATTGGGTCGTTTATTTTTCTGGAATTGAGTTGCAGGAGTTGCTTGTATATTTTTGAGAATAATTCTTTGTCAGTGGCTTTGTTTGCTATTATTTTCTCCCATTCTGAAGGCTGTCTTTTCACCTTGCATATAGTTTCCTTCATTGTGCAAAAGATTTTATGTTTAATTAGGTCACATGTGTTTATTTTTGTTGTTATTTCCATTACTCTGCGAGGTGGGTCAAAGAGGATCCTGCTGTGATTTATGTCAAAGAGTGTTTTGCCTATGTTTTCCTCTAAGAGTTTTATAGTTTCTGATCTTACATTTAGATACCTTTAATCCATTTTGAGTTTATTTTTGTGTATGGTGTTAGAAAGTGTTCTAGTTTCATTCTTTTACAAGTGGTTAACCAGTTTTCCCAGCACCACTTGTTAAAGAGATTGTCTTTTATCCATTCTATATTCTTGCCTCCTTTGTCAAAGATAAGGTGTCCATAGGTGTGTGGATTTATCTCTGGGCTTTCTATTTTGTTCCATTGATCTATATTTCTGTCTTTGTGTTAGCACCATACTGTCTTGATGACTGTAGCTTTGTAGTATAGTCTTAACTCTGGCAGGATAATTTTTCCAGTTCCATTCTTCTTTCTCAAGATTGCTTGGCTATTTGAGGATTTTTTTTTTTAATTTAGAAACAAATTGTGAAATTATTTGTTCTAGTTCTCTGAAAAACACCATTGGTAGCTTGATAGGGATTGCATGGAATCTATCAGTTGCTTTGGGTAATATACTCATTTTCACTATATTGATTCTTCCAATCCATGAACATGGTATATTTTTCCATTTATTTGTGTCATCTTTGATTCCTTTCATTAGTGTTTAATAGTTTTCTATATATAGGTCTTTTGTTTCTTTAGGTCTATTTAGTCCTAAGTATTCTGTTCTTTTCATTACAATGGTGAATGGAATTGTTTCCTTAATTTCCCTTTCTGTTTTCTCATTGTTAATGTATAAGAATGCAAGGGATTTCTGTGTGTTAATTTTATATCCTGCAATTTTACTGTATTCATTGATTAGCTTTAGTAATTTTCTGGTGGAGTCTTTAGGATTTTCTATGTAGAAGATCATGTCATCTGCACACTGAGAGTTTTACTTCTTTTCCAATCTGGATTCCTTTTGTTTCTTTTACTTCTCTGATTGTTGTGGCTAAAACTTCCAAAACTATGTTGAATCATAGTGGTGAGGGTGGGCACCCTTGTATTGTTCCTGGCTTTAAGGGAAATGCTGTCAATTTTTCACCATTGAGATCAGTGTTTGCTGTGGGTTTATCTTATATGGCCTTTATTATGTTGATTTTGGTTCCTTCTATGACTGCTTTCTGGAGGGTTTTTACCAAATGGATAATGAATTTTGTCAAAGGCTGTCTCGGCATCTATTGAGATAACCATATGGTTTTTACTTTTCAATTTGGTAATGTGGTATATCACATTTATTGATTTGAAAATATTGAAGAATCCTTACATCCCTGGGATAAAGCCCACTTGGTCATGATGTTTGAACTTTTTTATATGTTGTTGGATTCTGTTTGCTAGAATTCTGTTAAGGAATTTTGCATCTATATTCATCAGTGATGTTGGCCCTTAGTTTTCTTTTTTTGTGGCATCTTTTTCTGGTTTTGGTGTAAGGGTCTTGGTGGCCTCACAGAATGAGTTTGGAAGTTTACCTTCCTCTGAAATTTTCTGGAAGAGTTTGAGTAGGATAGGTGTTAGCTCCTCTCTAAATTTTTGGTAGAATTCACCTGTGAAACCATCTGGTTCTGGGGTTTTGTTTGTTCAAAGGTTTCTGATTACAGTTTCGTTTTCTGTGCTTTTGATGGGTCTGTTAAGATTTTCTGTTTCTTCCTGGTTCAGTTTTGGAAAGTTAGACTTTTCCAAGAATTCGTCCATTTCTTCCAAGTTGTCCAATTTATTGGCATACAGTTGCTGATAGTAGTCTCTTATGATCCTTTGTATTTCTGTGTTGTCTGTTGTGATTTCTCCATTTTCATTTCTAATTTTGTTGATTTGATTCTTCTCCATTTTTCCCTTGATTAGTCTGGCTAATGGTTTGTCTATTTTATTTATCTTCTTAAAGACACAGCTTTTAGTTTTGTTGGTTTTTCCTATAGTCTCATTTGATTCTTTATCAATTATTTCTGCTCTAATTTTTATGATTTCTTTCCTTCTACTAACCCTGGGGTTCTTCATTTCTTCTTTTTATAGTTTTTCCTATAGTCTCCTTTGATTCTTTATCAATTATTTCTGCTCTAATTTTTATCATTTCTTTCCTTCTACTAACCCTGGGGTTCTTCATTTCTTCTTTTTCTAGTTTCTTTAGGTGTAAAGTTAGGTTATTTGCTTGATTTTTCTCTTGTTTCTTGAGGTAAGCTTGTATTGCTATGAACCTTCCCCTTAGCACTGATTTTACTGAATCCCATAGGTTCTGGGTTGTTGTGTTTTCATTTTCATTTATTTCTATGCATATTTTTATTTCTTCTTTTATTTCTTCTGTGATTTGTTGATTATTCAGAAGGATGTTGTTTAGCCTCCATATGTTTGTATTTTTAATAGTTTTTTTTTCTGCAGTTAACATCTAATCTTACTGCATTGTGATCAGAATTGATGCTTGAGATGATTTCCATTTTTTTTAATTTACCAAGGCTAGATTTATGGCCCAAGATGTGATCTATCCCAGAGAAGATTCCGTGTGTGCTTGAGAAAAAGGTGAAATTCATTGTTTTGGGGTTAAGTGCCCTATAGATATCATTTAGGTCTCACTAGTCCATTGCATCTTTGTTTTTGATGCTCTCTCTCCAGATCCTATGTTTTATCAGTAGTAGTTTACATCAGGGATCATTTAATAATACTTGCAGTAACTTTGGTCTTTTAATCATAGTTACAGAGATATTTTACTGGTTTTGGCTTGTTCTTTAATTCACCATGGAAGGTGTGAGTTGAGTAAGATGCTTCCCTGTGGAAAAATCTGGGACTAATACTTGAGGTTTCTGGCTGTTATCCTGAATGCCCTCTCTTTTTGCCTGGGTCATCAATAAGATTATAGCAGTCAAATCCAAGAATTTATTCAAATTCTATGATCTCTTTAAAAGTTTCACTAAGAAAGCTCCATGTATGAGAAAGTGTTTGAGTTTTGAAATATGACCAGTTTTTTAACTTTAGTTTTAAAAGAAAAAAAAAAGAACTAATTTAGAAATCATAAAACAGTTGTTATTTAGTGATAACCTTTAAACTTCATGGCTCCCAATAAGTTTTTCAACTATCTAAACTTTTAAAGTGGAAAAATTGTGTAACAAGGTGATAATTTTAGCTTAGCTACTAATTTGTAATTACAAATCTCTAGCTTCATATCCATGAATAATTTTAGCGATATTATTTACTATGTTTTTCTAAATTTCTCCTGTAAATAATATTCTATTTTCACTGTGGGGGAAGAAAATTTCTGATCTTTGAAACAAACATTAGTTTCCACCAGAAGCTGAGTAACTGAATAGATGAACCATCATTACAGTTTGGCAAATATGTTCCTTTTGGCTGATGACAAATAACGTTATTTAAGACTCAGTGAATACTAGTCTGAATTAACATTTATGTGAGTTACATCCTAGTTAAAATGCACTTACATATAGTTGGACCACACAGTCAGTGATCTGATAGCCTGAACTCAATAAAATGTCTACTCTGATAGATCACCAATATTTGACAAATGGAGATCCAATTTAATATGTTGCACTCTGAATGACAGATATTCAGGGAGTTAATGTATCCAAGGCTAGATGTGATGGTGGTAATAATGATGATGGTAATGGTTAGTTCATTCATCTTACCCCATGTATTTGCATATCACTTTTGTGATAAATTAACCATAACCAGATGGCTCAATGGTAAAGAATCTACCTATAGTGCAAGAGATGCAGGCTTGATCCCAGGTCAGGAAGATATCCAGAAAGGAAATGGCAATCCATTCCAGTATTCTTGCCTGAGAAATCCCACAGACAGAGGAGTCTGGTGGGCTACAGTCCATGGGGTTGCAAAAGAGCCAGACATGACTCTGTGACTAAACAACAATGACCATAAATATGTAACTCAGCAAACTTTAATTCTGCAAAAAGGTTATGTAGAGTGAAAATCATCCATCTTCATATATGTAAGATGTTTTGTATTGACACTCTTAGATCTTATTTAAATTTCAAAGAAGAAAACATAAAAGTAATCTATGTATTTGCCACTCAAATTACAGAATTTTGACATTTTCTGATTGCTTCTTTCTCTTAAATAAAAGCTTTCATATACAAAAAAGAAAAAAGAAAGTCATATTTTCCCAATTCATTACACCTAAAGAAAATGCCAGACAAAATGTGCTGCCAATATATGAGCCACTGAAGATTCCATATGTACTTTGCAAGCAGGTGTTTCATGTGCAATTTGCCAAAAGCAAAATGTTTTTCAGGTATATAGAGAATATCATCTTTGTATGAAAAAGGAACAATAATAACTATTTGTAGTCAAGTTTTTGTTTTTTGTTTTTGTTTTTGTTTTCTTAATAGGAGACTATTGTAGAATTGTTACTTAAAGGACAGACTTGAACACACAGTATTTGACAGCCTAAGTGCACCTACCCAGTTGGGTTCCATGTTAATTACTCATCCCAGAATGGATGAAATAAAGTGCCAGAAGATGAGGATGAACATGGTTAAGTACTTTTATGTGAAATACAGTGCTTTTTCCATGCCCCTGTGAATAGGTGTTGTTATATCTACTGGATAAATGCAAAAGCATGGTTCAAATATTATGCAACTTTCCCAAAATTACACAATTCATTAAGATGTATCAGACTTCATACCATTGTTAGTGTGACTGGAAAACTTAATTTCAAAGACTTGAATTCTGCTTTGGTCTCTATTCTCTTTTTGGAAGTTGAATACCCTGATATTAGAATGCTTCATATGACTTGAAGTAAAGTGACCATTTTAGCCACCTATGCTTAATTCTAGCCAAAGCAACAACCTCATATTTTTTTTAATTTTTTTTTTTTGTAGTGGATTTTGTCATACAATTGAAATGAATCAGCCATGGGTTTACATGTGTTCCCCATCCCAATCCTCCCTCCCACCTCCCTCTCCACCTGATCCCTCTAGGTCTTCCCAGTGCACAAGGTCTGAGCGCTTGTCTCATGCATCCCACCTGGGCTGGTGATCTGTTTCACCCTAGATAATATACATGTTTCAATGCTGTTCTCTTGAAACATCCCACCCTCACCTTCTACCACAGAGTCCAAAAGACTGTTCTATACATCTGTGTCTCTTTTTCTGTTTTGTGTATAGGGTTATCATTAACATCTTTCTAAATTCCATATATATGTGTTAGTATATTGTAATGGCCTTTATCTTTCTGGCTTACTTCACTCTGTATAATGGGCTCCAGTTTCATCCATCTCATTAGAACTGATTTAAATGAATTCTTTTTAATGGCTGAGTAATATTCCATGGTGTATATGTACCACAGCTTCCTTATCCATTCGTCTGCTGATGGGCATCTAGGTTACTTCCATGTCCTGGCTATGATCTAGCCAAAGCAACAACCTCATATTTTTTTGTGAATAAAAATAAAAACATTGATAGTGAACAGAATAGTGTCATTTTATGGAAAGACTGGCAAAAAAATACCTATAATATTTCTACTTTCCCAATATTTGAGTTTAGGGTACAAATAACCATTGAAGTACTGTTTATTTGATTCATTTTCTTTCTCCTCTGTGGTGAACATGTACTATAGCTAGTCTTGATTCAAAGTTCCTGGGTTAACATAGAGTCTAATAGAAATTTCTTAGTTTTTTGCTCTAAAGTTATACATATTTCCATTAATAATCATTACATCTTACATAGACTCTCAAAATACAAGATGTATCATCTCACCCAAAACTAAATTATACCTGTTCCAATTCACAGAAAGAAGTTAGAAAAGAAGAGCACTTTAGCACAGTATATCAGTTGAATGGATTTAATTTCTAATACAGTGCTTTCACTTACCAACTGTGAACATAACTACTTAAAAATTTTTTGCATTTTAGTTTTATTTTCTACTTCGTGAGCTTCAAATTTTTACCTCAGTGAGTTGTTTTCAACATTAATTATAATAAGTCTAAATAACGAATGAGAATATATTTTTTATTGTCAAATACATCATGATGCTAATAAATGCTTGTTTTCATTACAATGAGAATCTTTATGTTCAGATTTCATATGTTTTCTGAAACAATATTAGAATGAACCTGAGGAAAATCAATAAAATATAAACATTAAGACAGTTTCAGTTCACATCTGTATGGCACTTAACAGATTTCCCTATATCATTTCATACAAGTGTTCATTTTTTCAAAAAGAAAGATACAAGGAAGTTTCTATACATCAAATGGCACTGATGAGCTTTGTATGCATACAATACTGGCAGCCTCTGCCTTATTCTTAGGTTTGTATTTTGGAAGATCATAGAGCTGAATCTAGCGACTCAGGACCAGGTCCACTGTAGGTCCTGAGGAAGTTTTATTTGGGGTTTAATATTTTATAAATTCCCATGAAATATGAGAAACTTTACAGTACATAATCCCATATAATGCATTTACATCCTTTATAATTTTGCTTTCATACATTCTGTGTGTGTGTGTGTGTTAGTCACTTAGTCGTGTCCGACTCTGTGATCCCATGAACTGTAGCTCGCCCGGCCTCTCTGTTCATGGAATCCTCCAGACAAGAATACTGGAGTGGACTGCCATTCCCTTCTCCGGAGGATCTTCCTGGCCCAGAAATCAAACCCTCGTCTCCTGCATTGCAGGAAATTCTTTACCGTTTGAGTTACAGGGGAGTCCTTTTATACATTATACTTCTAAATACGTTACATAGTCCATACTAGTTTTTTTTCATATCCACATTAAAAAACAATATGTGTTAAATAAGTTAAAAACAGAACAATATGGATTACATTAACCCACACCTTTACAGTTTCCTTTACTTCTCATCTATTGGTGTGAGCTTCCATCTGGAATAAATTTCATGTTCTCAAATTCTTTTAGTCAATTCATTTTATTTTTTGTTTTATTTATCTCCAGGGTTGCTTTTGCTTCTTATTTGAAAATAACTTCTTTCTGCTGAAAGTTTCCCTCTGTTCATTCATCTTGTTCATTTTGACCTCTTCCAAATCTTTGGCCAATTTTTAATAATTTATAATAGTTCAAATTTGTGTTTTTAGTCCAAGAAAAGTGGAAGTGAAATTAGCACAGTTTTGTCTGCCTCTTTGTGACCCAATGGACTATACTGTCCATGGAACTCTCCAGGCCAGAATACTGGAGTAGATAGCCTTTCCCTTCTCCAGGGGATCTTCCCAACCCAGGGATTGAACCTGGGTCTCCAATATTGCAGGCAGATTCTTTACCAGCTGTGCTACAAGGAAGCCCAAGAATATTGGATGGGTAGCCTATCCCATCTCTAGCAGATCTTTTCAACCCAGGAATTTAACCAGCATCTCCTGTATTGCAGGTAGATTCAGTACCAACTGAGCTGTCAGGGAAGCTGTTTTTAGTCCAACCTATGGATTATTTGTGGTCAGCTATTTTTGACATTTATGTAGATTATGGATCATATTTTCTTCTTCGTACATTTTGTTTTGATTTTAAATTTATTCATACTACCTATTGTGTGTAAAAGAAAAAGCCTGAAAGAGCACTGTCTTATACCCCAGAAGGAATCTGTCAGTTTGCATTTTTTGCCAGTGCATCATTTGGAAGATCCTATAATAGGGCTTGTTTACTCTAAAGTGAAATGTATAGATTTTTAAAAAATATATTGCCAAATGAATTTTTATCTAAGTAGAAAATGTTGTAATCTCTCAAACAATGGCATTGTACCTGTTTGGATAGTCATAGTATTAGATTATATTATCCAACTAATTTTTATCTATTTTTTTTCCAAAAAGGTAAAAAATTAAATCTGAGTGTTCCATTTGATCTCCATTTTAGTTCTCATTAAATACCAATGGTAGTCCTTCTTTATACATTGCAAGTGCTTGCAATTTTTTCAAACTCTAAGTAGTCAGTCAGAGAGATAAGGATAAAGAAAGAGGAGAGATGAGAGAAAGGAGGAAGTCAGAGAGACCAAAAGTGTGAAGATTTGATCTGCTTCTGCTGGCTCTGAATGTGACGGAAGGGACCATGAGTCAGAGGATGCAGGTGGCCTCCAGAAGCTGAGTGCAACCCCTCTCAACAATCTTCAGGAAACAGGGGCCTGAGTCCTACAATCACACAAAATTCTGCCAATAACCTAAATGAGCCTGGAGCATCTCCTGATAAGATCAGTGTTGTGTGGGGCCCACTGTAAAGAGACTACTGGCACCCCCTGAACTTCTGACTTTTGGAACTGTGAAATAATACATTTTCATGGTTTGAACTACTACATTTATCATAATTTATTATGGCAAGTTTTTCAATAGAAGAAAAAGAATTTGAAAACTTTTTTCAAGTAGTTAAATCTTTGAAAGAAAAATAATAGCAAAAGGGAAATGATAATTATAGTACAATAAATAATGATTTCTATTTATAGAAGAGCTATAGAGAGAAACATAAAATGGAATAATTGGAAATAATGAAAGAGACTGTCATAGAGTAAGCTATTAGGATATAAGATGAGAGTTCAAATAATTTCTGGAATAAGAATATACAGTGATGCTATTAAGAAAAAAAAAACTGAGTGCAAATGAAAGTCACTATAATTTAAGAGGTCAAGGAAATGAAGCTAATGAAGTAGTTGAATCCAATAACTTGAGCTGTGAATTATCCTAACTGTTGAGATGGAGAGGAAATTGTGAGACATAAGGAAAAACCCCATTAAGAATGTTGGGATGAGTAGGCATTTTGGTAGGAAAAAATCAAAACAGTCATAATTTGTTGTAAAGTCAAATGATAAAATTCACAGTAGAAAGATATTTACACCAGAGTGTTTAAATAAAAAAAGACTTTTCCCATGTTTTAGCATACTGTTAGCATCTTTATTTCCAGAACTTTTAGTTTATGAAATTTGCAGGAAAGGATGTTTTCTTTTTATATCTGCATGTGTATTGTGTGTTAGTTGCTCAATCATATCTGACTCTTTGTGAATTCATGGACTGTAACACCTCCCACCACCACCCAACCACCCAACCACCACCACCACCACTCCTCTGTCCATGGGATTCTCCTGACAAGAATACTGGAGTAGGTAACCATTCCCTTCTCCAGGGAATCTTACTGACCCAGGGATCAAACCCCAGTCTTCTGCATTGGAAGCAGACTCTTTACTGTCTTAGCCACCAGGGAAGCCCTATTATATTTGTGTAAGTTAATTTAAATTAAATGGAAATGCACCTGATACACACTTCTAGATGATACTTTGAAAATCACTAATATAAACTGAAGTTTTAAGATATTTCTATTAAGATTTTGCTTACATTTTAATAAATATTAAAAAAATTTAAGAAATTTGAGAAATATATTCTGGTTGAGAGTTTTCTTTATATCCATGGTTTCTTCTCCTCTCAAAGAAACAACTCAGCGTGTAATTATATTCATCTTCCTGGATCTTCAGCCCTATAGAATTGGTCAGGATTTGGTACAAGAAACAAAAATCACTCTAGATATTTTCAAATATAAAAGAATCTAAAAAAAAAAAAAGAATCTAGTATAGAGTTTTGGATATTTATACCATTTTTTTAATGAGGAAGAATAAAATTTTAGGTTTTTCCTCATTCTGTTTCAAGGTCCCTACCTCAGTAATTTCATTCAGAGGATTTGGAAAAATACCCGGAGGCCAGAATAACACAGAAAAATTCCTGTAACATGACTGCTAGCTACAACTAGTGATCAGACCCTGATAATGATCTTTGTTCAATCTCATCTCTATATTTGCCTTAATAATTCCAGTATTCATGTAATTACATAACACATGAATATAAATATATTTAACTAGTGTGGTGTTCTGGTTGTCCACATAGTATCTCATCTATTTGCATTACTTCAGATGGAAAGTTAATCATTTTTGACTTATTCAGGCTCAAGCATAGTTATTGGGATTTCCTTATTAGCAGGACTCCTATAGGTGATGAAAAGCTCAGTGTCCCCTGCTTTGTGAACCTAGAGATTAAGAGGCAGCTATCTTTCCTCTCCAAACAGAGCTGCATGTAACCACTCTGCTCTCACCTTCCTATAGAGACAAAATGAGATAGAAACGAATTCCCTACAGAATAGAAGTCTCAACTCCCTAATGAACTTCATTTGGTCTCATGGGCCATAGATTATGAACAAATCAAGCAGAGTTGGCACTGAAATCATACAGAGTTGCATTGAAATCATAGAGTTGACACTGAAATCATCCTTTGAGGTACATATTCAATACATGTCTGATTCCTGAAAGGGTGCCTTCCTCCTTCTTTTTCAAACACTCTCCAACTGACTCCCAGGTCACAGGAACTAGTGTTTCGACTCAGTTCTCCTTATGTGATTCCATGTGTGATCTCAAGTGAGCCAGACGTGTTGTTTCAGAGTTCCTCAAATCCAACATGTGTGGGAAAAGAAGTGTATGATATTCCCCCCCAGTTCCACAAGCAAATATCCTTCTTTTATTATTCCTTGTTTCAGAAAATGACAACAGTATTCACCTAATAATAAGCACTTGGAATTTCAGAATCATCCTTAGTTTATTTCTCTTTCTTGCCCCTCATATTCAATCCATCACCAACTCAGGTCTAACTGACCTTCTAAATGTATTTTAGGTTAATCATGTCTTTTTCATTTCTCTTGCTATAACTTTGTGTTGCTTGGACTTCAGTGAATAATACTTTAACTGGTCTCCAAAAATGCTCAACAACAAAGGTTATATTTTTGAAACACACATCATATTCTCCTCTTACCAGAAACTGCTAACATGGCCACCATTCCCTCCTTATCCCCCTATAACACATGCACTTACTGTACTTAAGACCCTTCTGAGCCTCCATATCATTCTTTGGAAAATATATACATCATGCAAATAAGCTATAGGGCCCTGAATAATATCAGTCTTATTGTGTCCACAGTCTTGTATCTCTCCAAACCCCTCCTCCGTGGCTTTGCTCAGATAAATCAGCTTTTTCATTACATTATGCATTACTTATAATAGACAAGATTTGGAAACAACTTGAGTGACTACCTACAGATGAATGGTTACGGAAAATCGTATATATATACACACACACACACATATATTCGACTAACATTCAGCCATAAAAAAGAATAAAATCTTTCCATTTGGGACAACAGGGACAGACCTTAAGCTAAGGGCATTACGCTAAGTATAAAAAGTGACAACAAATAAACAACATTACATACAGAAAACAGATTGGTGGTTGCCACAGGGAAAGGGGGCCAAGAAAAATAGGTGAGATGGGTCAAACTTTCAGGTATAAAATAATTCCTGGAGATGTAAAGGTGAACATGGTGACTAACATGGCTAATTCCATATTGCATAGTTGAAAGTTGCTAGGAGACTAGATCTTAAAAGTTCACAAGGAAAAAAAAAATAATAACTATGGAAATGGATATGAAATAGCCGTATTGTGGTGACTGTTTCAAAATGTATATGCATAGCAAATCACAACGCTATACATCTGAAATCAGTAGAATGTTTTCTATCGATTATACCTCAATTAAAAATAAAAAGACCATTCAGTGGTTATTTCTACCACCAGACGGCCTGGGCGGTGGCAGCTGTGGACAGTCTTCAGGCCTGGCTGAGGAAAGAGTCTTCAGAAGGGGATTGCTGAAGGGGACTCCTGCCGCCTTTACACCAGTCCTGACCTCAGCTTAGGTGGCCATTAACTCAGGAGCCGCAACAGGACATTCACTCTGAACTCCTCCTGAGTCGCAGCTTTCTCCACAGCAGCAACCTCTTCCTTCACGCCCTCCTCACTGTCTAAGCCAGAGTTACGCTGAGGCGTGACCACCCGCGGGTGCTCTTGGGAGCAGCAGCCATGCCTGTGCAGAACCTGAGCCTATGTCCATCACCTCTGCCCTAATCTGTTCCGTTGTGGTAGCCCGGATAGTTTGTCCTCACAGCAGAGAAGAGTCTATGACCACTTCTCAGAAGATTCACAGAAGATGCCCTTTATGCCCATGGTCATAAAAACCTCAGGGTCCATCACCACCCAAAGTCACAGCTCCCGGGAAGCCATGATAATGAGGTTCCAGGAGGGAGGTGACCAGCAGTAGGAGTGGTGCTCATGGCCCAACTCGCTGGCTTGTGTTCCTGGAGAATATGGTGCTGACGTCAACCTGGTTTCCAATGGTAACAGCAGTGCCTTAGCTGCCAGCAGGAACTTCCTCCAGGTTCCCATCAGAGATAAAGGTACCCACATCACTTTTTCTTCTGTATATGTTCCCTTCCATTTTAGAGTCAAGGTTGATGCCACCTAAATTGGTTTTCTGCTACATGAAATTGGAGGACAACAAGGGCTCTGGGCGTTGTGAAAGCTTCCTTTTAGTCAGGATGGGGACCCAAAAGTGTTCCGTGACCTCTCTCCAGGCGGCAAGGAATGACTTGCTTGGTGGCACTGGTCTTGAGAGGCTTGGTTGTGGCCATTATTTTAATGGTTAATCAATATTCACTTCTCTACTTGTGAAACAGAAGAGATTTTATTTATAGACCATCTTAGTGTTAGATGTAGCCTGTAACAAAATAACACTAAAGTTAAGCAGCTTAATGGTAAAAAGGAATCCTGTCTCACATTTTTCGAGACTTTAACTTCAATTCCATTTTTTCTATTCCTTCAGAGGGTTCACTTTTTTCATATTGCTTCTAAAACCTTATAACATTCAACTTTTTGAGGAGACACACCGTGCAGCATGGGGTATCTTAGTTCCCTAACCAGAGATCCACAACCCATGCATTGGAAGCACAGTCTTAATCATGGACCACCAGGAAAATCCGTGTAACTGCTGAATGCAATGACAATGATTTTCTGAATTCCTTATTCTCAATATATTTTGACATCGGGATGTCCAAATCTTGTCACCTTTTTATCTCTTCATCAGTCTCAACTTAATCTTTATTTTTTCTTTCCCAAATTGGTCTAGATTACAGTTTCCAACTCTCACTCTGTATTATCCTTAGCTCCTTTGCTCTCTATAGGGTTATCTCCCCAAACAAACCCTAAGCTCAGTAAAAAAAAAAAAAAAAGAAAGAAAGAAAGAAACATACCCGTACTTTTACCTACAAAAGCCACCTCGGACACTCACTCCTGTATACAGGCAGGGTCTAATGAAGTGATTCATTGTATTCGTTTTTCCTAATTTGCTTCATCACTTAGCACTTTTTAACATAATGTTCCTCAGTTGACCCTACCCTGTTTCAAAAAGCCAAAGTATTTAACATGATTTACTCAATTCTTCTATCCTACCATCACTCCATCATTCTCAAATGCATGATCACTTCATGAAAAACAAACGAAAACAAGCAAACTAGCAATAAATTGGAGCTTCACTTAAGTCATTGTTTTCTACCTACCAAACAAGATACTATTCTTTGTGATCCTTCCCTGTAGTTAATACCTCCATCTTCTTTCTCAATTACATGATGTTCTGCATATATCCTTAAATTTCTCTTAATTTAAACAAAATTAAAAACTCAGCTCTGTCTCCTTGTAGAAAGGACATCCCAGTTGCTCTATTGCAATTAAATTTAAGATACAAGTGGGAATAGTTGTCCCCAAAGTCTAACAGATACCCTGGAGAAACATCAAGTAGTTTGGATATCTCAGGCTGGTTTCCTCTAGCAATAAGCCATTTTATTTGAGTTTCATAAGAGTCATCGGGTTCTGTTAATACCCTGTGGTGTTCATAGTGGCATCTAGGAGAAACTGGGCCAAAGTGATCAAGGAAAGACTGTGTAAGTTGGAAACTTTCATAGTCAGCTGTGATGAACACTACTATTAATGATAGATTAGAGGCTCAGCCGTGAAGCTACTAGAAAGTGTGTATTCCAGATCAGTAAACTTCTATGGTCCAAGGTAGCATTAGATATGTGTAGAATGGCAGGGTAATTTCAAGTTCATGATCTACATTTATTAATCAGGAATTGAATTTACCCCTTAAAGAAGAAAATGCAGTGCTAAAAAATATTTGCATAGGCAGGCTCATCTTTCACTTACTAAATTAAATACTAAAATGATTTCATTAGCACATTTAACACAAGTACAATTTTCAATGCTTTCCCTAATAACTTTTATTTCATTGTATGATGTAAAGAAAGCATGATGAATTTTTTTTAACAAGCTCCCTACATATGTCCCAAAATTCTCACATTTTAGAGGATGTTTAGTATGCTGTACAAATACAAATATTATCACTTTAACTGAATTAACAGTCCAGTACCTCCTCTCTCACCTTCCCTTCTTAACTGGGCTTTTCAGAAGAGAATCTTGTCAGTTAATCAATGTACTTCATCACCTGCCATTCAATACTAAGTCAACATAATTATTAATTAATAACCATGATTTAATTACAAAACAATTTGGGGTTAATAATCTTCTGGTGGCCAGTGCAGCAGACAATTCAACTTAATGTATATGATCTCTTCTCAATTTCTTGCACCATTTAATACTCCCATCTCTTTCAAAAATTGTAGTCTTGACTTTTGTGACAGTGCTTTTAACCCCTAACCTCTATTGTTCCTTATCCCACTCATTGTGAACTTCTTTCCCTTCATTAGCTGTTTGAATGGTGGGGTTCAGCAGAATTTCTCTTCAGTCATCTTATTTTGTGCTACATGCAGGTATGCATGCTAAGTCGTGCATGCCAGGCTTCTCTGTCCATAGGATTCTCTAGGCAAGAATATTGGAGTGGCTTATCATGCCCTCTTCAAGGGGATCTTCCTGACCCAGGGAATGAACCCACATCCCTTACTTCTCCTGCATTGGCAGGTGGGTACTTTACCACTAGAGCCATGTAGGAAGCTACTTGCTCATATCTAAGTATCACCAATATATGCATGATTATATAATCTTTCTCTCCAACTCAGACTTCCTTCTTGAGTTTCAAACCTGTGAAACTGCTTCCTCTTTGGGGTGGTAGCCTCAGCTAAAGTGTGGATATGAGACTTTGTCATATTTTCTGTTTCCATATTCTCCTGTTTTACATCCTCTGCAATAAAATCACAGCCTTGGGTCCTCCTAAACTCCTTTTCTCCTTTACCTTTGATATTCAGATTCATCCATACTATAAATTCCACTACCTTATTGCTTCCAAATCCCTTTGATTTCCAACAGTATCATCATTTTTTGCTACTACTCAGGCAATGATTTTCTTTTATTAATCTCAAAGCCTCAGAATCGGTCATATCCCTGCTCAGATGTTCTTTATACAACTCAAAATGTGCTATCTCTTCTCATATTTCTTCATGAAATCTTTATTCCCATTTTCTAATCTCCTAAACATAGTATGTAAGATCATTTATAAACTAACGATCAGACTCTTTTGTCTATGATATGAATGATTTACCCTCAAAATTCATATTGTCACCATGTGAAACTAAATCGAAGTGAAAGTGAAAGTCACTCAGTCGTGTCCGACTCTTTGTGACCCCATGGACTATATGGACTTCTCCAGGCCAGAATACTGGAGTGGGTAGACATTCCCTTCTCCAGGGGAAGATAAGCAAATGCATAGCCTCTGATGTCTCTAGGCTGTCACTCAGCCTGAAATGATCTTAGTGATTAACCTCACTCTTTCCTTTATTACCTCTGCAATAAAACTTTAGTTTAGAAGTCACCTTTTGTGACTTGTGGAAATCAAGATTTCAGTATGTACACAACCTTTCTTCTTTGTATTCCTGAGGTTTTCCAGATCATTCTGCATTATGTGACTTTATTTTTATTAGTTTCTTGAAGTCAACAATTTTTGGATTTCCTGTATATATTTTTAGCAAAAGCATATGACATGAAATAAAATAGTAAAGTATCATTTATTGAAAATAAAATTAAAGAGGATATCCTGTTCCAGCTAGAGTCTGATATATCACTTAATCTAAAGATGATATTCCTTTGGTTGAGCTTTGCTGATGTTCTCATTGTCTTACTTTTGTCATCATATTATCACAATAAGACAAGTACATTTAAGAAAACAAACATGAATGTATTAGAAAATGTAGAGATAAAACATCTCCAATTAAGATAAAATACCTTTAACATATGAAATTCTAGGTTTTGTTCACTTTAATACATTATTTTTACATTTTTATCCTGTGACAATCTTATTTCTTTTAAAGTTGACTTAAATTTCGTACTTAGCACAGATAAAATTTTATATATAAAAATGTAAAACATAACTATTCTAAGTTTACTCAATTTAGTAACACATACTTAAAAATGGTCATTACAGAAGAGGGAGACAAGCTGCTTGCTTTGCTAAAGGGAATTGACACAAAAAGCTAATCGAATAACTTGCATCTCTTTTTGCACTTATTGTGCCAGGAGAAAATGCTTATAAGGGTGTTTCACTTACTTCAATATTTTAATGTGCAATTAGTTATGAATGGAAGTATACACATAGCTTCCTTATAATAATGACAATAATAATAGCAATAATATATATAAAGAGGGGGCTTAACTGTGGCTCAACGGTAAAGAATCTGCCTGCCAATCAGGAGACACAGGGTCAATCCCTGATTTGGGAAGATCCCCTGGAGAAGGAAATGCAACCCATTCCAGTATTCTTGTCTGGGAAATCCCACTAACAGAGAAGCCTGGCTAGCTACAGTCCATAGCATCACAGAAGAGTCAGACACAACTTGACTAAACAACAGCAACAACAATACTTAAGACAGCAGAGTCAGTTCCTCATTAGATTATTTAGTTAAATACATAGAATTTAAATAACAAGAGTAATGAAATTTAGTGAATGCCACATATTTTTAGTAGCATTTTATAGTTGTTCATGATAATGAAGAACAATAAATTATTTCTAGAAAGAGGCAACAAATCTTTAAATTCACTTTGTTTTGACAACACATTTTTGTTGTCAGGCTTAAAAGAGACTATGTTGTGGTGTGTATACATATTTAGGTGATGATAACATGCACATGCTTATGATAAGTTGTGTCAGTCATGTCCAACCCTGTGCAACCCCATAGACAGCAGCCCACCAGTCTCCCCCATCCCTGGGATTCTGCAGGCAAGAATACTGGAGTGGGTTGCCATTTCCTTCTCCAGTGCATGTAAGTGAAAAGTGAAAGTGAAGTCTCTCAGTTGTGTCCAACTCTTAGCAACCCAATGGACTGCAGCCTACCAGGTTCCTCCATCCATAGAATTTTCCAGGCAAGAGTACTGGAGTGAGGTGCCAGTGCCTTCTCCTAATATGCACATAAATATACCTATTCATACACCTATTCATGTCTAGATTATGAATGAAGTGGAAATGTTAGTCACTCAGTTATGTTTGACTCTTTGTCGAACCCATGAACTGTAGCCCACCAAGCTCATCTGTCCATGGGATTCTCCAGGCAAGAATATTGGAGTGGGTTGCCATGCCCTTCTCCAGGGGATCATCCCAACCCAGGCATCGAACCCAGGTCTCCTGCATTGCAGGTAGATTCTTTACCATCTGAACCACTGGGAAGCCAAAGTTCATAAAACTATTTTTTTTCCACAACATAGAATCTTATTGACATTGTAGAATGTTGTAACACTTAGGCTTCCTTCCACTGCTCTTCATTTAATTCTCTTCCTTTGTCTGTTATATCTTTATTTTTGCATTTTATGCCATTACTTGATCATTATTTTGCAAATTCTGTTCACTTCACTACCAGAACTCAACGTGAAAGTATATATTTCCTCTTATAATTATTCAAGTTAAAAATCTTTATATCATCTATTGGAAATATCACTTGTATAGAGTTCAAATGGGGTCTCTAGTTTAACACTAGTCTGTCATCTTCCAGGCTCTTGATCACTACAAGTGATCTACAAATTTTCTATAAGCTAATCTACAAATTTTCCTTCTGCCCTTTCTCACTTCCATAATATTCTCTTCACCTGGTCAAATTCAGTCTAATCCAGGCTGCCTGTGAGGATGTTTTTCAGGTTCTTCTCTTTACCTTTCTTCTATGCCTGATATATGATGGAATGTAATTTTATTCTGGTGTTGTATCTTCATCTTTTGCTAGAATAGTTTTCTAGTAGGTGTAAAGAAATTGTACTTAACTTTATGAATATTTCCAATGCCCAAAAAAGGCTCTGGTACTCGCATATGTCTTTTGATATTTTGATTTGATATATAATTCTTAGTTTAAAAATAATATTCAGTACATTGAATGTAGAAATGGACTAAGATATAAGTCATGTATAACCTATAATAAAATTGGAAGTTATATAGTGAGTAAATTCAGATTTTTAGTTTTAAAAACTTTTCAGTAAATACTGCTATCCATTTGGAAAACAAACAAATACAAAATCAGATTCTTAACTTATATACTCATGCATTTGATAAAACTTTTAGCATATGCTATATGCCAAGTTGGATATTGGTTATTAAGAATATACTGTTGAACAAAACAAATATGATAATAAAAACATGAAACAAAGCCAAGTGCATATGTTTTTATGAGGTTGTAAACTACTATGGCAGGAACACTGATTATTCAGTATTTAATAGAAAATGTATAATATACTATGCTTGAATATACATATACTGATTGAAATACTAAACAAGTAGTGGAAAAATAAAGTAACATTTACTAATAATAGAGATAATAAAAGCAAAATGCTACATGGATAGTATGGAGATTTTGTGAAATTAATGAAGCATTTTATGTGGAAGAGTTACAAATAGTAGGTGACTTTAATCCATATAAAATTTTGAGCTTTATTTGAAATACTCTTTTAAATTATCCATAAAATTATATAATACACTTTTTATTTTTTTCTTCTCTATCCCCTGACTCCTTCTATTCTAAATTCATAAAAAAATATTAACACTAAATATTTAAGAGCAGCTTGAAACATTTTGTTGATAATGATGTTAAGGAGTGTTACAATAAGGTGATTTGATCCTTAAATCAGACTATAATTTCTAGAGATCTTGGGACAAAGAGTTTAAATGAACTTTTGGAAAGCTGAGGGGAAAACTATCACACACACACAACACACAGTCACTTCTTTTGACCTTAGAAAAATCTTTGGAGATTGCATAATGAGGTCTATTATAACATGAACAATAGCTAAAAGGCCACTTAGGATTCCAGGTGACTTCTTTTGTAAAGAGGATTCTGTTGTTCTCTATTAATTATGCAATTAATATTTCTTTGTTTTTAAGGAATGCTTTTGTCTGGGTTCTGTAGAAGATAGAACTTGAAACAAAACTTAACGTTGATGCTTTATTTATTGTGTGATGTAATTCTAGGACAGGAGGGGGGAAATGGAAGCAGAAGATGCTAGAAAGCAGATACAAAGTTTTCTGAGTTATTGAAGCAGGCTGGTTCTGATGTTGTAATTGATCATCATCATCTACTTCTCTACTACCTATCATAATATTCCCTTGTTTCTAACCAGTAACATGGCTATTTTGGGTTGCCTGAGTGGTCTTGACTTTGTTGGATTATGGTCATAACTACTGATTGATAGTTATTACTGAACATGGTATATGAAGTGATGACCCCAGGGAACTGACTCGACTGCAGACAAATTACCTTTGCCCTGCTTTGTATTTAGAACCCAATTCCACATGGCAAATCAGGACAAATGCCCCAAACAATAATGTATCTCTTTTCACCTGTTGATAATTGGAGCTCAACGTCACCAGATGGTAGTTGCAACTTGTCAGATATGTTCACTTCTAGGAAACAAGACTCCTAAACCAGCACAACCTAATGTTGTTAGAATGAGAACCCCAAGTGGACCACTAAGGAGTCTATTGAGGGCAGGTTCTCTCCTTTGTTATTCTCTCTCAAATAGTGTTGAACACTATTTGTGACAGTGATAACTATTGGCAGTTTAGTCCTTATTCTGTATTATAGATGGCAGAGTCCTCACCCTGAAGAATGATATTTCAAATGTGATTTCTATAGTACACTGCTCCATCATTTTGTCAGGCAAGCTACCTCTGGAAAAGATAAATGAATCCTATATCATAAAACAACTTTTATACTTCTTTTTTCTCATTACATTTGTGTACTTGGGTTAGAGCAATTATGCCTTGATTCTTTCATTTTCTTTACACTTGCCTTATTAAAGCATTTTACATGTGACACTAATCCTCAAAATGGCTTCGTTCATTGGTCTCTTCACTCTTCTAGTCCTTTTCATTCCAACAAAACAATCATCTTTCAGAGCTCTCAACTTTCTTACCAATCTACCAAATACCAAAAAAAAAAAAAAGAAGAATTGCACAGTCCCATTTCTTAAGAGCTTGATATAAATTGGTGATATATGGAGGGGAAATGGCAACCCACTCCAGTATTCTAGCTGGGAAAATCCCATGGATAGAAGAGACTGGTGGGCTACAGTTCATGGAGTTGTAAAGAGTCAGACACTACTGAATGTCTTGGCCTGTGGATCAATAATAGAGTTTCACACTAGATTATAAAATTTGACAAATATTTATTTTTTTGTCTATCCTAGAACTGAATTTAGTGTTTTGATTTTATTCTTATTTTTGCTATTCAAAAGATGATTAATATCATTTATTTTTCTTATACTCACCCTCACTCATTTATTATATCACATATGCTTGGACCAGTTAGGAATTTTAGGTTAATACTCTGGGCTTCCTTCATAGCTCAGTTGGTAAAGAACCTGCCTGCAATGCAGGAGACCTTGGTTTGATTCCTGGGGTGGGAAGATCTGCTGGAGAAGGGATAGGCTATCCACACCAGTATTCTTGGGCTTCCCTTGTGGATCAGCTAGCAAAGAATCTGCCTGCAATGCGGGAGATCTGGGTTTGATCCCTGGGTTGGGAAGATCCCCTGGAGAAGGAAAAGTCTACCCACTCCAGTATTCTGGCCTAGAGAATTCCATGGACTATACAGTCACAAAAGAGTTGGACTCAACTGAGTGACTTTCACCTTCACCTTCTAGTATAAACATAAGTTTAAGAATATTGCTCATGTCAGTATTTTCATTTTAATTAGAATCAAAGCTTTAAATTAGAATGATGAAACAGTAATAATAGAGTATTGAGCAGGGGGCAATATTTCTCCTTATTAGTACATTTAAATAAAGCGTCACTTGATTTAGGTTTATTCTGATGCCTACAAGTAAATTCTACTCTTCAGGTTTCTAGACTTCAAAACATTTCACAGATTCAATCTAAATTAATTAGCTAATATGTTTTATATCATAGATAACACATTTCTGAAGCAGATAAGAAAATAGTATCTGTCTTAAAATGCATTCTTATCTGTTAGGCAAAGTAGCTATGAACTTAGTTTATAAATATTAAACAGTACTGATTTGGTATTAGTAACTATAGGAATATTATGCTTGTCTTCCAGTAATTTAAATTCTAAATAACACAGTGCCACAAATCACTCATCTTTTATTTATGCTTTAAGCTTCTCCTAAGATGTGTGAAACTTGAGTATTTAATCAAAAGAAATACAATATTTGGAAAACTTTTGGGGAGAATATTCTCATAAAAATGTATTTGTGAGTCTGTTGATAACATAGAACTTAATGAATAATTTTATTACATTAGAAGAAACAACTTTGAACTGGTTGAAGAAGCCAGTGTTGTTTCTAGAAATGTCAGAGAAGTCTTTAAGAAATTTACACAGTTATGGTGAAATAATAAAAGATTTTTCTGTGTGTATACTTTAACAAAACTGGAATAAATGAAAGATCAATATTTCCTAGTTATTTGTCATTTTTATTTTATTTTCAGCAAAAATCACTGACATTTTATACTTAACATAGAAGTAATTATACATGCCTGGTATGAAAAAGGAAATGTGATACTGAAGAATCCAATGAAAAACATAAACTAATCACACAAATATTCCAAATTATTTTAAAGTACAGAAAAATTAGACTAAAGTACAGCTCAGTAGTGCTTACCCTGAAACTATACTTCAGTGAAGCATTGTTTTCATTATGAAAGGGAAGTCAGTTTACCTCAGTGCTGTGATGATGCATCTGAGACTAAGGAAATTTATCCCAACCTTTCAGTGAATCCATGCAATTAATAGAGACGGGTAAAATTGTGTTGACAGGAACATTCTAACTATGAGTGGTAAATCAATGTTATTGATTTCAATTATGTTTGATTTCTGCCTTGGGGTTGACAGTTTAGAGTTTGGGCTCCAGTTAACCATTAAATATGATTTTATGGCCACTTGCTCATCCCATTCCTCACATATTTTCACACTGAACAATTGTGACTCCACTGATGCCTTAGAAAACTGTTAGCTTAGCTATTCCTAGTGAACATAGGAAGCAAGTACTTCAAGGACATACTGGACTTATTTAACAGAGTTTTACGTGATCAGAGATAGAGGAAGAAAATACTTGACAGCATCTGTGTTCTTTACATGTTTTGAAAATACATGATTCAGGAAACATGGGACAAGGGGCTTTGTGTATGATTTTAAAGTTATTCTGTTGTGAACTGGTCTGTGTCAGTTTTGAATAGGAGTAGACTGTTCAGAGTTACAGTTCTCTTTGATCTTCTCCAGACATTAATGAATGAAAGTCGAATACTAAATCCTTCCACCATACTATTTGTTAAGCACACATTTTTCTTTCTTTCATTCTTTCTTTCTTCTTTTTTTTTTTTTTTTTAGCAAGCTGGTGTAAAACAATACATGCATTCTGTTCTGGAGACGTGACTGGGAAAATGACTCTTTTATGTGCTCTGAGCGAAACTTAAATGATTTATTCCAAGAAGAGGTTTGTATTCTAGAGGCAGAATTCTCTTATTCTTAGGAGCAATATGAGCCAACATGAGCTAAGTATGAGCCAATACTTATACCTATTGGTTGGACACAGAAATAAATAGTCACCAAGACTTGGGTTTCATTCCTAAGAGTACTTGCTACTTTGCTACTCAAAGATGATAGGAAAATTAAATATGGAGGTATGTGATTTTCCTTATCAAATACTGATATTTGATATCAGTATGACAAAGTGTTTTATATGGTAATACTTTACAGTTTTGTATGATAATACTTTAACAGCTTGTTTATAATGACTATGTTGTGTGAATATCTTATTTGTGTGAACTTGCAGGTTATGAGATTATTTTTTCTAAATATTATCATTAATATTCTGGATTACTAAGGAATAAAAACAAAATTCATTAAATAAGGAAAAATGCCACCAATGCGGCCTATAATCAGAGTGAATTCATGAGATATGTTGCTTTTCACTTAATATTTTAAAGGGATTCATGGTGGTTGTCTGCAGAGAGCCTCTGTTTTTATGAAATGGTGAATTGAAGGGAACAGATGGCGGAAGATCTGAGAGAGTCACTTCTTTCTTTGCCTCCTGTTACTGACAGAATTTTAACCTTTCTTTCTTAAACATGTCCGTGTTTATTAGGGATGGAGCTGTACCTTCTGGAAACTTTATACCACAGTACTATAGAGCACAGAATGATAAGTTAAACCCATAATTTCTTGGCACATTGAGATTAGCCTCTTTTCTACAGAGTATATTTCTGTTTAAGCTTACAATCTAAACAGGATGGAATAATTTCTTAAATAAAGTGGAAATGGAATTAAATAGATATTTAAGCATTAACAACTGTGATTCAGAACACAATCATACATTTATATACTCTTTAAAATAAGGCATGAGTCATTTACTCATTCATGATTTATAAATATATCTTAAATAATTTCTCATATTAGAAAAGACACAGAACTTTTTAAATTTTGTAATTAAGCCTATGTGTATAAATTCTAAAGACTTACCCTTATCATTTTTCTATGACATTATTCTAATATAATCATGCCATGATTTCATAACTCACTATTATTTTTCTTAGCTATTTTAAAAGATTCTGTCCTTTTTAGCTCAAATTGTTTAACTGGATCAGAAACCATCTTACAAGTAATGTTTTGGAGATAAATACATAGTTTGTGATTTGAGGGAAAATTTATTTAATTGAAGACATATCACTGCAATTATAACTATGCTGTTAAAATTTTGAATGATTTCTCTCTATAAAGACAACCATTAACACAGTGAAATAAATTTGTATTTTATTTTTAATAGGGAAGGTTAAGTTGTAAATTTTTATCAGTACTATTTATAAAAGTGAGTTTTATTATAAATATTTTATGCAAATACATGCACACAAACCAAGAAATACTTATAGTAATATTTCTGCTTGCAATTTAATCAAAACTTTTCTTTCTAGGTTTTATATAATTTTTGTGTGTCATTACTCACTCAGTTGTGTCCAACTCTTTGTGACCACATGGACTGTCACAGATTCCTTTGTCCATGGGATTATCCAGGCAAGAATACTGGAGTGGGTAGCCATTCACTTCTCCAGGAGATCTTCCTGACCAAAGGATCAAACACATATCTTTTGCATCTCCTGCATTGCAAGCTGTTTCTTTACCATCTGAGCCACCAGGGAACCCCTTAACTTTTATGTAACACTCATATTTTGAAAGAAACAATTGTTAAAACCAAAGAACTCACTATGACTCTATTTAGTGAATTGTTTCTTAATCTTAAATCTCAGTTCTTTCAAATCTTCATGATATAGATTATCTGTAGTCAGAATATGTCTTAATCAATATTTTAATTATGAATATTTACTATTGTGTAAAAATAAACATGTATATAGATAAAAAAACCTTTTATAAAAAGTTATGAAAATAATAGTTTATGTTAGTTTGAAAATAAAGTTTGTTATTGTGTCACATAATCTAAGAGCTATTGAAGTTGAGGTATTTTTTGAGATGGAATCTAACAATTATTGACTCTTAAATGAAGAATTACTGTTAAAAGACAAACTATCAGTTTATATTTGTACTGATAATAAACAAAGCAGACAAATCTGTAACATTTCTGAATTAAAAATAAGTAAAATCTCTTAATAAGCCAATAAGAAAATAACTCAGAGAGCTAATGGTAAAAGACATGAAAAGACAATACACAGGCAAAAATTCAGTGAGTAATATATACTTATTAAAATGTGAATATAAAATTTTATAATATAATATAAATATGAATTTTAAAAAGAAGCAGAGGATATAAAGAAGCATTTCACAAAAGAGGAGATCCAAAAGACTGGAAGCAATGTAGTGCATTTGTATAAAATACAGTGGTGGCAATCTAGTATACATTCTGAAAAGTAGAAATAGTGTAAAGGTTATTTTCATTGTTCTAGGGAACAATGTGAATAGGATTATTGTGAATAGGATTATTCAGAGGATTATTGGACTTCTCTGGTGGCTCAGACAGTAAAGCGTCTGCCTGCAATGCAGGAGACCCGTGTTTGATCCCTGGGTCAGGAAGATCCCCTGGAGAAGGAAATGGCAACCCACTCCAGTACTTTTGCCTGGAAAATTCCATGGACAGAGGAGCCTGGTAGGCTAGTAGCAACCTACCAGGTAGCCTGCTAGTCCATGGGATTGCAAAGAGTTGGACATGACTGAGCAACTTCACTTTCTTTTTTTTTTTTTTTTCTCTTTTTTTTTTTCATTTATTTTTATTAGTTGGAGGCTAATTACTTTACAATATTGTAGTGGTTTTTGTCATACATTGACATGAATCAGCCATGGATTTACATGTATTCCCCATCCTGATTCCCCCTCCCACCTCCCTCTCCACTTGATTCCTCTGGGTCTTCCCAGTGCACCAGGCCCGAGCACTTGTCTCATGCATCCAGCCTGGGCTGGTGATCTGTTTCACCCTAGATAATATACAGAACAGAATTTTGGACTCTATGGGAGAAGGCGAGGGTGGGATGTTTTGAGAGAACTTCACTTTCTTTATCCATAGTGCTGCTGGTAGGATGGTAATGTGCTGCTTCTTGGTCTGGGTGCTCATTGCATGAATGTGATTACCTGTGAAAATATACAGAGTTGTGACATTGTTACAATTTGCTTTCCAGTATGTATATTATACTTCATTTGAAATAGAATAGGAGGAGGGTGAGGGGAATTATTGAAAGAGAAATGTAATCTATTTTTCATGTAATTTTAAAGAAACCATAGAAGAATAGTTTGTGATTCACTTTGAAAACAATGAGGGAAAGGAAAAAATGCAAAGAAATTAAATGATAAAAAGATAATGCTGCTGCTAAGTTGCTTCAATACAATGGCATAATAATTAAAAGGTGAACTATAGATATACTTATATCACATCAAAAAGGAGGAATTCTCTTATGAAACAACAGAAAGACACATCTCAGTATTGTAGTTAAAGGAATGGTTAAGTAACAGCATAAATGCCCATCAGTAGAAGGTTGATTAATATACTGTGATATGTAAAATCATTGTTCTAGTCATCCTAAGGATATTTTTCTTATATTAATCATATTGCTAGAAACACAAAGCCCAAACATGATTACATTTACTCCAATACTTAAAATTTTCTCCTTGCTTTTTTGACACTTCAGAAACCTTTTAGGTTGATACCAGAGAACTCACATGAATAGTGACAGGGTACAGTCGATGGGACTGCAAAGGGTCAGGAATGACTGAGTGACAGTACACACACGTGCATAGGTATTGTAGTAATGAGAGATGTTAGAGGTAGGTTTTGAGGAAAGATGCTTACAAGGAAACTGCTCAAGTGAAATCATTAGAGAAGATTAAACACAGGTCAGCTAACTTTAAAATAGGAAGGTGATATTCCTTCCCTAGCAAGAGCTTCAAGGGAACTAGGTTTCAAGGCACATAGATTCATCAGAATTCCCCGTATCGTCTCACTGCTATCCAGACCCTATATTGCTAATTATAGGACTGAAAAGGCTATGAATTGTAATTCAGTAAACTGTAGGCTCATAATCTGTGTCTAATATTCTGAAATTTTGCATTGTGGCTAATAAGAGCTAAGAGAGAATTTCAGAGAAATCATAGAAGCTCTCTCATTCTTTGATCATGACTTGAAATTTAAACTCATGACATTGTCTGTTTCTTTCTGTAATCTCTCAAATGCACTCAAAAAGAAAAAGTGAAAGCGAAAGTCACTCAGTCATGTCTGACTCTTTGTGACCCCATGGACTATAGCACACCAGGCTCCTCTGTCCATGGGATTCTCCAGCCAAGAGTACTGGAGTGGGGAGCCATTCCCTTCTCCAGGGGATCTTTTCCAACCCAGGGATGGAACCCAGTCCAACATGCATTACAGGAGGACTCTTTACTATCTGAGCTGTATAGAGTTGTAGACAGTGTACACGGCACTCAAAAAGAACTAATGCAAAACAAAGTATTCTATTCTTTATGCCATTATATATTTTTAAATATTTAAATAGTTTATATTTTATTTTTATTATGATTTATTTTTTATTGACCATAATTTGTGGCATGCAATATCTTAGTTCCCTGATCAGGGATCAAATCCATGGCCCCTGTAGTGAAAGGATGGAGTCTTAACCACTGGACTGCCAGAGAAATCACTATGCCATAATATGTTATTGCACTAGTCACTTGTCTCTTCCTACATAGATTTCCATAGCAACTACTTTTAATTCATGTTAAAGTAGAAAATTATGAAAAACACTCTTTATACTGTATGCTATGTTACTCAAGAGTCCCACTTTTTACTGCTGGCTTAACTCCTGTTTTCAGACCTCTTCAGGTCACATAAGCATCTCCATGTTTCCTATCTTCATGGCTCTATTTACCTGAAATTATCATATTAAAATGCAAAGACATCACTTTGCCAAAAATGGTCTGTATAGACAAAGCTATGGCTTTCCCAGTAGTCATGCATCGATGTGAGAGTTGGACTATAAAGAAGGCTGAGTGCCAAAGAATTGATGCTTTGGAATTGTAGTGCTGGAGAAGACTCTTAAGAGTCCCTTGGACTGAAAGGAGATCAAATCAGTCAATCCTAAAGGAAATCAAGCCTGAATATTAATTGGAAAGACTGTTGATGAAGCTGAAGCTCCAGTTATTTGGCCACCAGATGCAAAGAGCCAACTCATTGGAAAAGACCTTGGTGCTGGGAAAGACTGAGGCAAAAGACAGCAGGCAGTCCTTGGGGTTGCACACAACTTAGTGACCGAACAACAACAAAATTTTCATTCCTAAATGATGTGCTCAGTAAGAAACAGAAGACACTCTATGTTAAGTGCCTTATATTTTGATGTCTGAGTCCACATAATTGGGAAGTTTTCCTGTTGTTTTCTGAAAGTATGGGGTTTTTTTTTTGGTTGACATTTATAATACGTTCAGCACAATGATGCAAGCATTCTCATCTTTGGATTGTTTTACGGGTGTGAGAACAAGCAGACTTGCCTACATTTAAACATTTGCAAATAGGATTAAAGTTCAGGTTTGGTCTAACTTCAAACTTCTTTTTTTCCCCTTTGATAAAATTGAGCCTGCTGATTATGTCATGTTCTAGTTCATCTTCTCATGTCACCTATTCCTACCAACAGACTGTAGTTCTGTGATGTGTTAAGACCTTTCAAGTTACTTTTAATGGTTTGGAGAAACATGCAGAAGAAATAAATGCAAATACTAGAAATAACCACAGAAGTTATGAAAATATATGCTCAGACAAAATTATATTCAGAAGATGAGAAAAAGAGCTAAGAACTGAGCATTGACTCAGAATTCTTAATGGATTTGAGCTAAAATGAGTTTGATTTTATATTCCATAGCTATCTACTTAGCCTGCAGCTACAGAGAAAGAGAAAGTTTCTTATTCTACAATTTATACATCCAAAATGAAGAATATTTAGAAATTACAAAATTCACATAAGGGTAAAAGCATGCACAAGCAAACAATGAAGGACAAAAACTGGATATATTTTTTCATGCTCTTTGAAATAAATTGTTTTTGTAAGCACTTTCCCTGAATGTAGCATTCATTATAAATTTTAGCATATATTTTGCATAATATGGTTATAGAATGTGTGCTACATGCTTAACATCTCTATGGTGTGAGTGAAATTATGCTCTGTTATTTAGTAAACCATATCACTAGTTCAGATGTTTATGTTGTTTCTGACTTGATCACATTCAATTGTGATCATTTTCTATGTTAAAATGTTTCAATTACAAATTCAAGTCTTTTGTTAATACCAAAAAATGTCCTTCACCCCCCCAAAAAGATTAACTTATTTACATTTTTATATTTAGATTAGGGCTTCCCAGGTGGTGCTAGTGGTAAAGAATCCCCTGCCAATGCAGGGGACCCAGGAGATGCAAGTTTGATTCCTGGGTTCGGAAGATCCCCTGGAGGAGAGCATGACAACCCATTTTTGTATTCTTGTCTGGAGAATCTCCTGGATACAGGAGCCTGGTGAACTACAGTCCATAGGGTCACGAAGAGTCAGACATGACTGGGGGACTAAGCACACATGCATACTTATAATACACTTTATGATGGAATAGTCCCACTGCAAATTTTATATACAAGATAAACTCATAAATGTATACCACAGAACATCAACAAGAAAGTTTATAGTAGTATTTTAATTAAGACCAAAATCATGAAAATTTAAATATTTTTTAGTTAATGAGTACATAATAAATCCGTATTTGGAGTATTGTAAAGCAGGAATACAAAGAAACCATATTCACATACACAAAGCAACATGCAATTCTGAGTGGAAAAAAAATAGTATAGTCTTCTAAGATAGGGCACCAGCAAGAAACAGAGAGCACTCTCATATTAGAATAACTCCAGGCTGGTGTACTGATGAAGCTGGGAAAGTGAGAGAAAGGGACAGCCTGGATGTAGCAGGGACCAAGTAGCTACCTCCTTTGGGGACAGCCTCTGCCACTTGTATCCAGTGCCCACTGAAAGCTTCTCTCTTAAAATCTAGTGAGAAAATTTTATTTACTTTTTAATCAAATAAAATAATTTAGAATAGCCCTAATACATTTTGTTTCAATTTAAGAAACATGTTCTAGAAGATATGTTACAAAAATCATAAAGACAACTGTGTTTTTTGTTTCTGGTAGGTTTTTTTTTTGGTTTATTATTATTTATTTTTAATTAATTTTATTGGAGTTCAGTTGCTTTACAATGCTGTGTTGGTTTCTACTGTACAGAAAAGTGAATCTGCTATATGTGTACGTATAACCCCTCTTTGTCAGATTTCCTTCCTATTTAGGTCACTACAGAGCACTGAGTAAAGTTCCTTGAGCTAAAAATTGTAGAGACAACTTTGGAAAGAAGAAAATATTTCCACTGAGATGGTTAAGTGTTTTCAAATATTTTTATATTTTTTCTGCTTTTTTGTGAAGATAGGAATTATTTTACAGATGTAGAATAAGAAGGCTTGAGAAAAATGACTGAGCTGCTTATAAACCAAACAAACTTTTTTGGCCAACTCAATATAATATGATGAGACATACTTTTAAAAATACTGAGGTGAATAAAATACTGTCTTTGTATGTTATTTGACAGATAAATAAGCATTCACAATGCTTGTGTTACAATGTGAGTGTTGTAATGAATGCTTAGAGAAGGTAAAATGGGTGCAGAGAGAAAAAAAGTAAAAGTTACTCCTATATTTTAGGGTTTTTTTTTTAATTTAATGACAAAGCAATGTTCATTTATGTATCCACTTTCTGCAAGAGAGAAATCTGGGCATGGTATAGATGGATTCTCTTCTCCAAGTGCACTAGGCTTAAATCATGGTGTTGCCAAAACTGCACTTTTGTTTGTAGACACATACTCTCTTCTTAGATCACTGAGGTTGTCAAAAGAATTAATTTTTCATGGTTATGTGAGATCTTGATTTTCTTACTGGTTTTGTTCAAAAGTTGTTGCCAGCTACTAGTGGGTCCACTCAGGTCCTAGCCCTGTGGCCCTATTATAAGATTTAAGAATAGCAGGAGAATGTTCCTTTAGCTGTCAACAAGTGACCAATCTATAGCATACGTACTTATTGGAGAGACTGCCCCATCATTGTTGCCATATAATAAATAATGTGTACTTGCGTGCTCATTATAAGAACTGTACAAAAAAGATCTTAATGACCCAGATAGCCATGGTGGTGTGATCACTCACCTAGAGCCAGACATCCTGGAGTCTGAAGTCAGGTGGGCCTTAGGAAGCATCACTCCGAACAAAGTTAGTGAAGGTGATGGAATTCCAGCTGAGCTATTTCAAATCCTAAAAGATGTTGCTGTTAAAGTGCTGCACTCAATATGCCAGTGGATTTGGAAAACTTAGCAATGAGCACAGGACTAGAAAAGGGCAGCTTTCATTCCAATACCAAAGAAGGGCGATAGCAAAGAACATTTAAACTACCATACAACTCATATCAAGCCTCTTTTAAAGCATTATAAATAAGATAGTGAAACATTAGTGCAAAAATAGAAGAAAAATGGCCAGTAAAACAAAATAAAACAGAAGCCAGACAAAAATATATTAATACTTTGCACACAGTTAACGTTATGTGTAACAAATGTTCCACTGCAGTGAAGTGAGACGAAATTGTAGTACTTTTAAGATATTCTATGTGTTTATTGAAATAGGTACACAGGAAAAAATATATGTGTATTGTGACCTCCTACCTCATACTAAGGGCTTCCCAGGTGGCTCAATGTTAAAGATCCACCTGCCAAGCAGGAGACACAGGAGATGCGGGTTCAGTCCCTGGGGAAGGTCCCTTGAAGGAGGAAATGGCAACCCATTCCAGAATTCTTGCCTGGAAAATCCCATGGGTACATGGGGCTGGTGGACTAGAGTCCACAGGGTCACAGAGAGTCAGACTTAGCAACTAAATAACAACAATCACCACCTCACATAAACACATAAATATATTCTAGACAGATTGCAGATATAAATTCAAATAAAACTAGAATTGTCTGTTAGAAGATAAAGCATAGGGAAATATTTTCAGAATCTTAGAGTAGAAATTATTTCTTAACCAGGATTTGAAAAGTAATAACCATAGAGGAAAAGATAAGAAAATGGACTATATTATAAATAAAAACTTCTTACCAAAGGCATTTTATAAGAGTAAAGACATAGGCCAAAGCATCAATAAAGTTACTTGAAATAAATATTTTTCCAAGAAAAGACTCATATTCCCAAATATAAAGAAATCCAATGTATCAATAATGCACATAACCCAACAAAAGTTGGGAAAAGAAAGGGATGACACCAAAACTTGCATGTATAATATCATTAGCCATCAGGGAAAAATTTATTAAAGCAAAATTAGGATTCATTACATACTCAACAGGATGGCTAAAATGAGGACAAAAGTTACCAAAAGGCAATGTATGTTTTGAAAAACTGGCATTCATATACATTACTGATTGGAGTGTAAATTTGTAGTATACCTTTGGAAAACAAAGCAGCAAAGTATCTTTTTCTTCATGAAACAAATTCAAATTCTTCTATTCAGTCAACTGATAGTATATAAAAGGGTGAGCAGTTAAAATTTAACTCAAAATCCTTTAACAGGTGTGGACATATTTCTATTTTAAACTATCTAAATTTCTAGATGAAAAATAGTATCAATTTTCAGAGAAATTAATATAAAAATTTTAGTTTTTTGTTCAGAAAGGGTTGTTAATTATAAAAATGCCCTTAGTTATTGTAGAGAAACATTGGTAAGAATGTATATATTTATATAATCCTTTGCAAAGACCACATAAATAATTTTCATACCAAACCAAAGAAAATTTCATTTTGAAAATTAATCTTTGGAACAGGATCACCTAAGCTTCAATAAATCCATGTGATAAAATACTGAAAATGTGATAAGCTATGAGAAATATTACTTACAAAAAATCTTTAGTTATATTCAAGATTTGATAAATGATAGTCATTGAAAAAATAAATGTATTTTGAATTTTAACCTTAGGAAGTATTTTCTTTTATATATTTAATATCTAACAATTTAATATTTATTACTTGGAAACTATGATTTGTGATCATTTTTACAGTACTTATTAGGAGTCAGGAGAAATCAAGGGAAAACTCTGTGAGCCAAAGGCTCTATTTTCCCCCAACATATTCTTTCAGGGCAAAAGTTAAGGCTGAGTCATGAAGACAAGAGGATCAGTAATGAAGACATTTAGCATTGCGGGTGTCACAGGGCAGAGTGACTAGAACCAACTATGACACAGAAAAAAAAAAAATGCAGCATTTCTGCAGTTGATGAGAACAAGGGCCAGACCAAGCAGGCTGCTCAAACCCAGTACCCATGGAGAAGTGGAAAAGAGCCCATAAGATGCTAAAGAAGTGGTAAATATCATGTTTGATGCCAAGCATCGGTGACAAAGACATTCATAAATCAATAGAGATATGAGATTTGACTTGGAAACTTTTCAAAGTACAGCTTTAACAAAAAAAGGCATTAGATCACAGAGCAAACAAGCAAAAAAAAAAAAAACTTCAAGTATATTTTCACATTATTATAACTCATTTCCAGATATTGCTTTTTTTTCCCTCAGATATTGCTTCTTTACACTCACATATGTATATCCTGCCCAAAATACAACCCACTGTGACCTTACAGTCATGAGAAAGTCATTTTAGTCAGGACAAAAATCATCACAATTCTAATAGTTAAATTTGTAGTAGTAGCTTTAGTCAATTATTAAGAGTATAATTTGAAAATTTTACTAAATAAGATCCAAAAATTGTTCATAATTTTTCAACTAGAAAAATTTGTGTGTATTTTGTATTTCTTCCTTGAAAATATGATGTCCATATCAATTTGGGTAGCATGTAACAGTACAATTACTTGCAAAACAGTTTACAAATCCCTGTTATATCTGAGCAAATAAAATTTTATTGACATAAAATGTGCAAGTTAAGTATTAATATTTATTCTTCCAGGAAGAGAAAATAGTCAGAAACAGGACACACATTTATAGGTGTATTATGTGCTATGTGCTAAGTTGCTTCAGTCATATCTAACTCTTTGTGACCCTATGGATTGTGGCCTGGCAAGTTCCTCTGTCAATGGGATTGCCAGGCAAGAACACTGGAGTGGGTTGCCATTTCCCCCTCCACGGGGTCTTTCCAACCCAGGGACTGAACCCATGTCTCATGTCTCCTGCATTGGCAGTTGGGTTCTTTACCACTATTGCCACCTAGATACTTGGGATTAAATCTCAGATATTTTATTGGGGAAAATACCTTCCCACTACACTATCCAGCATTCTGTTTTTCTTCTTTGGACAAATTACTGTTTCCTTTCTTCCTTTGCAGAGATATTGTAACAGAGAAGAACCCTGACTCCATATTGAATCTGTTCCTTTAAGATGTATGCTCTGTTGCCTGTGCTTAGAAATGCTAACTCTGCACCTTTTGTAAAAGAATGTTGTCCATAACCTGAAATATACATTCTCAAGACTCTGACCTTTATAGGTATAATACTTCAATTCATATAGGGATCAAAAGCTGCAGAACATAATAGCTGAAAACTTCCCTAACATTGGAAAGGAAATAGTCAACCAAGTCCAGGAAGCACAGAGAGTCCCAGGCAGGATAAACCCCATGGGAGCACACCAAGACTCATTGTAACCAAATTGACAAAAAGTAAAGACAAAGTATTAAAAACAACAAGGGAAAAATGGCAACATACAAGGGAAGTCCCATCAGGCTGATACCTCAACAGAAACACTGCAAACCAGAAGGGAAGGGCACCATATATTTAAAGTGATGAAAGGGAAGAACCTACAACTAAGAATACTGCAGTTACCCAGAAAGAGACTCATTCAGATTTGCTGAAGAAATCAAAAGCTTTTCAGACAAGCAAAGTTAAGAGAACTCCACACCACCAAACCAGCTTTACAACAAACGCTAAAGGAAATTTTCTAGACAGGAAACACAAGACAAGAGAAAGACCTACAGAAGATAAACCCAAAACACATAAGAAAATGGCAGTAGGTTTCTAATGAGCAGTCATGGTTGAAAACAACTGGACTGTATGATGATCTTTTATTTAGTCTGTTTCACTTTTTCTATTTCCTATTCAATGGTCCTATTTCATTTAGTTTGTTTTCCAATTTCTCGTCTATTTTGATGTTCTTTCTCAAGCCTTTATCAAGTGTAGTAGAAATACTTGTGTGTGTGTATGTGTGTGTGTGTGTATGTAAATAATTGTACAATATATATTTAAAAAAAAACATGAATTTCTGCCTAACAAAATGTATGACACTTTGATTCCAGTTGTTTGACTTAGCATGAATAGAATGCTAGATTTCTAATTATAAACTAGATATGCAACAAGCAACAAAGATTTACTGTATGGCACAGGGAACTCTAGTAAATATATTATAATAACTCATGATAGAAAATAATATCAAAAATAACATATGTGTATATGTTTAGCTGAATCACCTTCAGCTCAGTTCAGTTGCTCACTCGTGTCCAACTCTTTGCGACCCCATGAACTGCAGCACATCAGGCCTCCCTATCCATCACGAACTCCCCAGAGTCCACCCAAACCCATGTCCATGAGTCAGTGATGCCATCCAACCATCTCATCCTCTGTCGTCCCCTTCTCCTCCTGCCCTCAATCTTTCCCAGTATCAGGGTCTTTTCCAATGAGTCACCTCTTCGCATCAGGTGGCCAAAGTATTGGAGTTTCAGCTTCAGCATCAGTCCTTCCAATGAACACCCAGGACTGATCTCCTTTAGGATGGACTGGTTGGATCTTCTTGCTGTCCAAGGGATGCTCAAGAGTCTTCTCCAACACCACAGTTCAAAAGCATCAATTCTTTGGCACTCAGCTTTCTTTATAGTCCAACTCTCACATCCATACATGATCACTGGAAAAATCATAGCCTTGACTAGATGGACCTTTGTTGACAAAGGAATGTCTTTGCTTTTTAATAAGCTATCTAGGGTGGTCATAATTTTCCTTCCAAGGAGTAAAGGTATTTTAATTTCAAGTCTGCAATCACCATCTGCAGTGATTTTGGAGCCCAGAAAAATAAAGTTAGCCACTGTTTCCACTGTTTCCCCATCTATTTGCCATGAAGTGGTGGGACTGGATGCCATGATCTTGGTTTTCTGAATGTTGAGCTTTAAGCCAACTTTTCACTCTCCTCTTTCACTTTCATCAAGAGGCTCTTTAGTTCTTCTTCATTTTCTGCCGTAAGGGTGGTATCATCTGCATATCTGAGGTTACTGATATTTCTCCCTTCAATCTTGATTCCAGCTTGTGCTTCCTCCAGCCCAGCATTTCTCATGATGTACTCTGCATATAAGTTAAATAAGCAGGGTGACAATATACAGCCTTGATGTACTCCTTTTTCCTATTTGGAACCAGTCTGGTGTCACCTTGCTGTGCACCTAAATCATTTTAAGTCAACTATGCCTCAATTATATGAGTGTGTGTATATATATATAATGTTACAGAACAGAGAATAACATGTGTATTTTTGGAAGTTTGTAAGAACACTGTGACCAGATCTACATGGATAACTGCAAGGACAAAGGATTCTGGTACCAAGATGTTTGCAGCAACCAGTGATACCCCATCCCCTTTTAGTATAAAATAAGCTTGAATTATCAACTGAGAAGGACAGTTCATTGCACTAAACTAGTCCATCACATTCTCAGTCAGTTGGATTTCTGAATACATTTGCTATTCCTCACTGAAACAGTTTGCCTCTGATTTATTGTTCTGTTGTGTGATGAGCAGGATGAGCTTGGTCTCTGTAGTAAAATCAGTACTTGTATGCATTCCCACTCTGTGTGTGTCCCTTTGGTCCATAATTATGCATTCCAAACTTTATCCTCCCAACTGATCCAGTAACAGCAAAACAAATTTGCTTTCTAATTAAAATGATTTTATTAAAATTGCTCCTATAATTTTTTTATAGGTGTCCAAGTGTCACTCCAAAATAGTTCAGTGACAGAAAATACCAACAGTAGGTGTTAGGTTGACATATTGGGTAATATCTTAAGTTATATACACTAAGTATGGAATTTTCTTAAAAATTAAAAATAGAAATACCATACAATCCAGCAATTCAATATATAGGTGTTTTTTCAGGGCATGTATCAAAAGATGAATGGATAAGATATGGTCTACCTGGATTATTGCTCAGTCATAAAGAAGAATGATATCTTGTTATTTGTGACAGCATGGATGGACCTAGAGAGTATTATGCTAAGGAAAACGTCAGGCCAAATGACAAATAAAGATGTCACTTGTTTGTGGAAACTGAAAACCAAAACAAATGAACCAACATAACCAAACAGTAATGAAGCCATAGATACAGACCACAGGGAAGTGGTTACCAGAGAGGAGAGGGTTGTGGTGGTGAGAGAACTAGATGAGAGAAATTAAGACTTACAAACCTCCTTTACAAAGCAAATGAGTTCAGGGAACAAAATGTACACCATGGAGAATATAGTCAATGAGAATAATTTGGTAATTAGCCTTATTGTGGTGACCATTTTATAATGCATACAAATACCAAATCAATATATTGTACACCTGAAACTCTGTGTTGTAGTTAAATTACAGTTATACTTCAATTAGAAAAAAAAAAAAAAACTGGAAATAAGTAAACTTCACAGAAATCCTTAGCAACTTCTCCATAAGTATAAACATTCTCATTCATCTGTGATGATGTGCTTAACAATAAAGAGTAAACAGTGTTGAAACGAGAAAAAGAGAAAAAAATTATTTTTTTTTTTTTTTCAATTCAAGTTTGGAAAGGACATCATATATCAGAATTGAGAAAACTCAGAAATCAGTGTGGGGGACTCAGAAAATAATAAGAAAAAAATTGAAAAATCACTTTGTGAATGAAAATAAAAGTAGGAGAAAGACACTGAGAAATAATGCCTTATAAGAAACAGTACATGCAAATATACTTATTTCAATGCTGTTCTCTCTGAACATCCCACCCTCGCTTTCTCCCACAGAGTCTAAAAGTCTGTTCTGTACATCTGTGTCTCTTTTTCTGTTTTGCATATAGGGTTATCGTTACCATCTTTTTAAATTCCATATATATGTGTTAGTATACTGTATTGGTCTTTATCTTTTTGGCTTACTTCACTCTGTATAATGGGCTCCAGTTTCATCCATCTCATTGGAGAAGAAAGTCTCTTAATAACTTTTGTAAAAAAACAAACAAAAACAAACAAAAAACTGTTTTGTAAAAAATTTCTGGCAAATAAATCAAGGAAAAAGCTTTAAAACATTTGATGACTATGTTAAAAGTGGAAGATCACCATAAGAGATCTGATAAATGAATGATTGATTGTTGTTTAGTCACTCAATTGTGTCCAACTCTTTGTGACCCCATGGACTGCAGGACACTAGGATGCCCTGCCTTTGTATGAATGATTGGAGTCTCTGAAAGAGTAAAATCACAGCAAAGATACACAGCAAATATTAAACATTATGATGCAAAGTTTTCTGGGAAAAAAAGCCTTTGAAATTGTTTATTAAAAAGAATAATGAGTATGTTCTTGCAATGACTAATAGCAAATGATACTGTAGTAAAGCTACTAGGTTTTAAAAATAAAAGTCCTTTGGGCAGCTGGAATAAAAGAGCAGGAGAAATATGAAGGAATGAAAACTAGAAATTTTAGAGCCTTTTCAGAGAGAAAATCTCTGTTAGAAGAAAAGAGACAAACACATTTATGTTACATGAGAGAAATGAGGAAATCAGGAACTTTTTACCAGCCAAGCAAAATTAGTTTCGAAAGTCCTGACATGCAAATCATGAATAACCTAGGGTAATATTCATCTCCTATGACTAGTGGAATGAGCAGATATGTGAAACCAGAATCCTTAATTATAATGACATAAGGACAGATGTATGGACTAAGTTTGCAGTTCCTTACTCAATGAAGACTGAGTTGTATGTGAGGGGAGAGATCTTGGTGGTGGACACAAAGGTGATTGCCTTACAGCAATTCATCAAATTATACCTCTTTTGAGGGTGCTTTTCTGTACATGTGTGTGCTTTTACAAGAATGTTATTTTAAAAGAAGATATATTTTTAAAATTTAATGAAAAACCTTACATATAAATATTGAACATACAGATAAATGCACAACATAGAGATAAAACTGTAGAAAAAAACTAATACTAAATCTATACAATAGAACAACCGAAGCTGTACTAAATGAGGGCCCTCAGGAGACAAGCAGTGAGGTCTCCCCTGATCCGGTCCAGATGAGGCTCCTGGTGCTGTGGGGGCTCCATCCCCTCTGGGGTCCAGGATGGGGTCCAGGTCCAGGTCTTCATGGGTTCAGATCAGAGCCTGCAACAGCAACACAGATGATGAAGTCCCTGGGAGGTGCAGAGTCAGACAGAGGGGGGCTCCCTGAGGAGGGTGTGCAGGACCCAGAAGGCTTCCCAGGATCTAGACTTGGTTTGGGGGCTCAGATCTGTAGGACACTGTGTCCGTTGGCTGCTCTTTCCTGAGTGCATTTTCTGTCAGCAGGGAGTGTTTAGAAATGTCCCACAGGAGCAAGGACAACTGGGCATCTGGCCGGCAACCCTCAACTGATGGGTCCCCTGGACAGTGAGACTCAGGCAGAGGAACAGGGGACTCTGGGATTCAGGACTGAAAGCTTGGGTCCCCGCTTCCCTCTAGGCCCTGGGAGGAGCAGGAGGTCAGATAACACACGGGTAGGAGAACCTGCCCACCCGCCCTACACTCAGTACAACTGCTCCTGAGTGTTGGAAATGGACAGACACCTGGAGTCTGTTTTCCTGAATAATCATTTCTAACCCCCAGCCAAATTCTCCTGAAGTTTATGATTTTAAACTATTATTATGTTGTTGTAATAAAAAGGTACATTCTTTGTTCAGCATGTTGCAACATTAAAATTTGACAGAAGACACTGATTTTTAAATAAAACAAGATGCGCTGTTAATGACAGAATTGGAAAAAAAAAATAACAGGAACATGAATAACTTGAATCCTGCCCCTCATCCCGTGTGCTGCTCAGTTCAGTCATGTCTGACTCTGTGCACCCTAGGAGCTCACCAGGCTCCTTAGTCACTGGGATTCTCCAGGCAAGAATACTGGCATGGGTTACCATTTCCTTTCTCCAGGGAATCTTCCCTACTCAGAGATCGAACCCGAGTCTCTTGTGTCTCCTGCATGGATAGGTGGCTTCCTTACCACTACCAACATCCCCAAAGTTACTGTATTGCTTCCTAGTGTTTCTTTAGTTGGACACATGCACAGAAGAATCTTCATAACCTCCAACTGCAGGTTGAGAAATGGTGCCTGAAGTGACCAAGGACTCCAGGTTCAAGAACCTGAAGGACTCCAGACCGGACACCTGCCTGAGGACACCCCCCCGGCTGGCTGGAACCCTCAGGACCAGGGAGCACCCACAGGGAGGCAGAGCTGCCAGGTCACCCCCTGCCTGCACGACCTCTGGGCACCTCTGTCTCTGTCACTCTGTTCCCAGGAGCCCAGAACTGGGAAGGGCGGGCCCTCCCTAACCTCTCTCTGCAGCTGGTGATGGACTAGGGATGCCCGCTGCTGCCTTTAGGAGGGTTGGGAAGGCAGAGCTGGGTCCTACAGAGGGAGATGAGGAAGACCCCAGTGGGGATCTTCAAAGAGAACATGCTGAAACTGCAGCTCCTGGACTCCTGCACACAGTGGCCCCACAGTGCCCCCCAGCCCTCCCTGTAAATGAACTAGCTGCCAGAGGAGCCAGCCCAGCAACCTTGGGGGTGTCTGTGGACAGGACCTGTGCTCTGGGGAGACGTGCTCAGGGCATCCTTCACTCATCTGCAGGGATTATTACCACCCTCTTGTCTCCACTTTTGTGGTCACACTCAGCAGAAGACCTCAGGGTTTTTGCTCATGTTTCTGAAGCACCAACAAGCAAGTTGGGGTCATGATGGAGACAGAGGCTCTCGTCTGCCTCACCTTTTCACCCCACTTCCCACATTCACTCTTGCTTTTCCTGGTCTTCTTTATTATCTTTGATATCTCCCAAAACATTCTTCCAGTAAACAAGCAAAGAGTTCTCCGAAATCTTGAAGGAAGAGATCAGTCAGGCAGGTCCAAGCACTTCCAGGGCAGGAAAGCAACCACATGGGGTAGCCCAGGGCAGTGCAGACTTCATGCCGGCACTTCAACTGTGTGGATCCAGACATACTAACTCCAGCCTCCACTCCTTCTTAGGCCAGTCGTAGTAACAAAACTAGGTTCAAGGGTGCAGAAGAGGGCTGCAGCCAGATTCATAGGTTTTATATAATCTCCCAGGATCCCCAATGCCTATATGAGACCAGGTGCTCCAGGAGGATAATCATAAAAAGACAGAAACTGGAGATGGAGAAGGGTTACAAGGAAGAGTCTATGGATCAGAAAAAGAGAAAAAAATTAAAAGATATGAAAGAAGAGAGAAATGACCTCTTTATTACTGCTCTCTCTCTCTTTGAATCTTCTTTATCTCCTGTGCAGTTTTCTGGGGTCTGAGGGCAGCAGTCATCTGAAGTGGCTGGGGAAAGCAAAGGGGAGATTTAGAGTCAGGATGTGATCAGGGGACCCTGGTGTTCCTCAGAGCCTGACCCTGGGAACCCTGGTGTATTTTTCTCCAGGAACCTCTCAGGGCCTCAGTGTTTCATCTCTTTAGTGAAAAAGTGGGTCTCTGACCTACAGCTTCCTGTTGCCACCCTCAACTTGTCTACGTGTGACCAGGAATGAGGCCTTGTCAACCTGTTCCTCCTCCAGGTGGTCACTGTCTCCATGCATCTCTGCCCATGACCTTGTTTGCTTCCTTCTCCTGCTTCTTCCTCTCTACTTCCTTCCTCATTGCTTTCCTCTAGTCACTGTTCCTTTCCTTACTCCTTGAAGCTCCACCTACCTTAGAGTTTTCCAACGTGGACACATTGGAAGAAGGGCCATGGGTGTATGGCCACTGTCTTCTATCAGCCCATTATTTAATTAAACAATCCATCCCTGCCAGGGAGGACCTGGCATGGACCTGAGACTGTTTTGAGCCCTGGGGGAGGGACGGACAAAAATTCCACATAACAGAGACTCTCCTGTTGCCTTTGGTGACCTGAGTTACCTGGGAGATGCTTAATGTTCACAGCAACACTTAAAGTTTCACAGACCCTTAGAAAGGATAAAGGCAAACACTTCCAATTTCATTTAGCCAGAATAATGTGTCAAGGGTCCTCCATAAACATGTGGTAGCTGCCGGGTTTGCACTGAGACTTGGAAAATTGGGAGGGATGAGACTTGGGAAGGTGTAAGGAAAGGAGAGAGGATGGGGCAGGCCTGGGTTGGAGAGAAGGGGCAGGACTGTCTGGATGCAGCAGTGGGTTCTGAGAGTAGCAGTGATCCCAGGACCTGCTGCCCTGGGAATGCTCAGTCCCAGGAGACCAGGTCAGCAGGGCTGTGAAAGCATGTGTGTGAAGAAGCCCAGTGGGTCCTTCACAGACTCTAGAATCCGCAGCCGTGGAGGGTCTCTAGGAGCAGCAGGACATGCTGGACACAGCAGGACATGTGCGGAAGCACCTTCAGCACATCAGCCTTGGCTGCTCCAGAGGCTGCGATGAGCCCCAGGAGACCGAGCCCAGGCAGGGACCCCAGAGCCTGTGTGCTGTGACTCATCCACCCCTGGGAGCGCCCTTTACATGAGGAATTAACAGTGAGGACAAACATGAGGGGAAGTCACAAGTCCTGAAAGAGCAGGAGGAGAGAGTTCACATCTCACCCACCACCTCACATGCACTGCAAGGACATGGTCTCCAGTGTCAAGTGACAATGAGAGTTTTGTGCTCACTAGGATATGGCCATCATAGTTCAGCATGCAATAGAAAACAGCCTGCAGTGCACAATACCCGAGATGTGCTGACCAGAGACCAGGCTTCCACACTAGTCAGTGACAAAAGCAGGAGAGAGCAGCTCTTACAGGAAAAATAATCTTTGAAGAGCAAAACAAGAAAAGATGATTATAAACAGAGTGCAATGCAAGTCCAGGACATAATTTATCATATCATTAAAATATGAAAAGAGTAATTCACAGCTCTATACACATTTCCTTCTTCCTAATTTCATGTTAACCTTCCTTAGCTTCTAAGCAAAGTGTTTAACCCTAAATCTTCAGGAGCCCTCTCCCATCAGATCCCAACTGAATGTTGTTTCTTGTCTATGTCCCCTTTCTCATCACTGCACCAAATGCTCTCCACAATGCATTCCATAGAAACACAACCATGAGCAACCAGGTGATCAGAATGAGAGACCTACCCACTTCTCCTGCTCCAGTTGAGGCCCTGCTGGCTCTCACAGCATCACCTTGACATTTTCCCCAGGGTCCTGAAGAGACACCCACTGTGGACAGCAGATGGCAGTCATCTGTGCTCTGTGCAGTCAGAGCCCTTCAATAAGACACTGATCTCAGTTGCAAACCTAAAGACAGAGATGCTGAAAGAGTCAGTTCTCAATCTCTCACTTCTACAGGCCCATTAGAGCTCTCACCTTCATGCTAACCAACCTGAAATTCCAAGTGCTTTTGACCATTTAAAACATGCATTTAAACAAATTATAACATTTACATCTGGCTAGTGGCTACCACACTATAATTCACAACAACCTCTATACATGTTTATATATGTGTGTGCTTAATCACTCAGTTGTGTTGAACAATTTGTGACCCCATGAAGTGTAACCCACCAGGCCCCTCTGTCATGGAATTCTCCAGGCAAGAACACTGGAGTGGGTAGTTATTTCCTTCTTCAAGGGATCTTTCTGACTCAGGGTTCAAGCCAGGTCTGCTACACTGCAGGTGAATTCTTTACTCTCTGAGCCACCAGGAAAGATTGAATGAATCTTAAGATCAGCTCCAATGGTTCCAACACTTCTGATAGACTGTGGCAGAACTTCAGTTTATAGAATACCAGGGCACTGTGGTAAAAGGGAGGGTATAGGGCTTCCCAGGTGGCTCAGTGGTAAAGAATCTGCCTGCCAATGCAGGGGACATGGGTTCGATCCCTGGGTTGGGATGATGATTTGGCAGAGGAAATGGAAACCACTTCAACATTCTTAGCTGGAGAATACCAGGGACAGAGGAGCTGGGGCGGGGAGGGGATATAGTTCATTGGATCACAAAGAGTCAGACACAACTGAGTGACTGAGCAAATGAATATATATAGAATGTTACCACCCTTCTCTTGGTTATTCCCTCTGCATTTTCTGCCCTTTTCAAGATGGCTGTTTGCCTACAGATTAACAAAGAAAAGACCTCTGGCGCCTGAGGGGGGGTGGGTAAGAGAGGAATGTGGCCCTCTACTGGTTTCCATGGTAACCAGTGTAACCAATGAGCCAATCTGCTGTTAATTCCCCCTGTAACTGGTAGAATCCCCATCCCCCTAGAGTGAAGAATATTGCAGCATCTGTGTTCTGTCTGTCACCTGCTATCCACAGTGGATGTCTCTCCAGGACCCTTTTACTTCAGACACCTAAGACACCCCATCTATTAAAACTTTAATATCTCTGTCAACTCTGAGACCTTTCCTTGGCCTCAAATCTAGGCAGTACAGGGCTTGCAGGCCTGTGAAGTGTATCCCAACAGCTTCTGCAGGGTATTTGGCTGACCTGATTTGATGATTCATTTATGGGTTTTTCCTGGGCTCATGCACACCTCCCAGGTGCTCATGAGCCTTTGGAACACTGAAACAGCAATGCCAACACCCAGATCTTAGAGGAATTCCCAGCAGGTGTTCCAGTTGAGGGGACAGGTATGGACACAGGGACCAGGGCGCCTGTGCTGAACATAATCAGAGAACAGCTGAGGAAGAGAAAGAGGGACACTTCATCTCTTCATGAAACCATCCTTCCAACCACTGACTCTGAAAGATCCAGAGAGGGCAAGGACAAAGTACCTTTAGAAAACAAACAACCTGCACACTGAAAACTACCAGCCATGCTGAAAGAATTAAACCAGGCACAAGGAATTGAAATGACACATCATGCTCATAGACTGGAGACTTAGCACTGTTGACATTTCTACACTACCCAAAGCTAAGTAAAAATTCATTGCAACACCAATCAAAATATTAACATCATTTTCATAGAAATGGAAAAGCAAATCCAAAAAGATATATGGAACCATTAAAGACTGCAAATAGACAAAATAATCTTGAGAACAAAGATCAAAGTTTCTCCCCTCCTGATTTCAAGGCACATTACAAAGTTATAGGAATAAAAGCTGTATGATACTGACATAGAAACAGATGCATAGCCCTAAAGACCAGAATAAAGAGCCCCAAGTAAACTCATGGATACATGGTCAAATGAAATTCACCAAAGTTCTAAGACAATGAAATAGGAAAAGGGTTGCCTCTTCAATAATCAATAGGATGAAAAGATAACCCACAGAAAAAATATAAAATATATTCAGATAAGGAGCTCATACTCAAAATGTATAAGACAATACAACAACTCAAATGCAAAACAAATTAAAAAAAAGATAAATAAGTGAGGTGGGGAGTGTGCAAAGATGGTGACCAAAACCATCTGGAGCTTTTGTCTGGAGGGAGTATTGGGTTCTAAGAGGATCAGTGACTCTGAGTCCTACTGCTCTGAGTCTCTGACCCAGGTCTGGTCAGTTCCAGAAGACCAGGTCAGCAGGGCTGTGAGAGAGCATGTGTAAATAAATCCAGTGGCCCCTTCACAGTATCTAGAATCTGCAGCCATGCTGGTCTCTAGGGGCAGTTGGACATGGACTGCTCTCATGTGGAAGCTCCTTCAGCATAGCATCTTTGGGGAGGTATGGTGCTGAGATGAGCTCCAGAAGACTCAGCCCAGGCAGGGATGCCAGAGCATGTGTGCTTTGACTCATCCAACCCTGAGAGCACCCTTCATACAAGGAATAAACAGTGAGGACAATCATGAGGGGAAGCCACAAGTCCTGAAAATGCAGAGGGAGACAGTTCATGTCTCACCCACCACCTGACACTCACTGCCAGAACTTGGTCCCAGTGTCAAGTGACTGTGAGACTGTTGTGCCCACAGGGATGTGGCCATCATAGGAGAATTAAAACATGAAGCCAAAGTCCCTGTCCATACTACCCTGCAGGTACTAACCAGAAACCAAACTTTCATATTTGGTGGTGAAAGGACAAGGAAAGAGGTATCTTGTGAGAAAGGACATTTCTAAGTGGAAAAGCAAGAAGAGATGACTATAAGTGCACCACCATTTAGCATGTGGACACATAGCTCTGTTATATCATTAAAATGTAGGAAGAGCAAATCACAGTTCTGATAAATTTCCTTCTTCTTCTTGAATTTATATTCACTTTCCTTCATCTCCAAAGAAGCAGGTATAACCTGAGTGGTCCAGGAACTCTCTCCCTTTAAATCCCAGATGAGAGTTGATCCCTACCTGTGTTATCTTCTATATCACTGCTGCTAGTGGTCTCCAGGAAGCTGTCTGTATAAAGACAACCATGAACAATAATATAGTTATTATACAAGTTGACCCACCCATTTCTCCTCCTCCACTTTGCTCACACAGCATCTTTCTGGTATTCCTTCCAGGTTCACAGACCTCTCCTGTGCTTTATGGAGTCAGAGCCAGCCCTTCAACAAGATGTTGATCACAGTTGCAATATTTCACATGAGAGAGAGATGCTGAGAGAATCACCTTTCAACCTTACATTTCTAAAGGCCCAAAATAGCTTACATTCAAGCTTATCAACCTGAAATTTCAACACTTATGGACACACTTGAAATATGGCTAGGGTGACCAGGTAATTGTGTGGTTTTTGTTTTGTTTTTAATATAGAAAGTTAAGTATTGCTTGAAATATGTTAATTATAATTAGGCAAATCTGACTAGTGGTGACTACACTGGAAAATTCAGCTCTACGAGCTCCAAAGATAAGGAAAAGGCAACAAACTGCCTGTTCTTGTTTGTTGTTTATTGCAGAAGATGTGATGGTCTGATATGCTCATTCATATGCAGGTATACCTGGGGCTCTAGGACACAGGCCAGGCATTGGGAGATTCCTTGTGGACATTCCAATAGTAAGATGAACACTCAGATTCAAAGAAAATTCCCAGTAGGGAGGCTCATCTGTAGGCAGAGGTAAAGGGCGTGGCCCAGTGCTCCTGTACTACAAGTAACCAGAGAGTAGGTACAGAGGGGAAGGAGAAACATTCACTGTCTTCATGAGCCCATTTTTCCCATCCCTGACTCTAGGGGACCCAAGCAAGGCAGCACAAACGGCTCCTTATGAAGTGAAAGCTTTGTGCATGGAAAACCACAGGACACTGTTGAAAGAAAGAAGGGACAATTCCAATGACACACCATACTCATAGACTGGAATATGGTCATACACTAGAAGGTCACAGACTGACCTTCTTATTCTACTAAAAGTGATGTAGATATATATTGAAACAACTCACAAAATCTCATGTAATTTTTATAGAAACAAACAAATGAACAAACAAAAAAGAATCCTCAATACTCATACTTATGGAACTCAAAAGAAATCCAAAGAGAAAAAACAATCTTGAGTGCAAAGAACAATGGGGCCTTAGGGCTTCCTGAATTCAAAACTCATAAGAATGCCACAGCAGTCAAAACAGAGTTCTACCAGAAACAAAATAGGAAGAGAGACCAATGAAGGGAATCTTGAATAAATTCATGAACATGTGACCAAATGATCTTTGCCGAGGTTCTAAAATTACCAAGTAAAGAAAGGATAGTTTCCTCAACAATCAGCAGAAAGGCAACCTATAGAATGAGAGGAAGTATCTGCAAACTTTGTATCTGAATAATGGGACAATATCCAGAATATATAAAAAAGCAACTTCAACTTCTAAACAACAGCAGGCAAACAACTGAGTTTAAGAAATGTGTGAAAAACTTCAATAGATATTTCTTCACAGAAGAAATAGAAGTGATCAGTATATATCAGAAAAGTGCTCGGCATCACTTAAGTATCAGCGAAATGGAAAGCACAAGTCATTCAGTTATGTCCAACTCTTTGGGACCCCATGGACTTTACAATCCATGGAACTCTCCAGGCCAAAATACTGAAGTGGCTATCCTTTCCTTTATCCAGGGGTTTTTTGCAACCCAGGAATTGAACCCAGGTCTCCTGAATTGAAGGCAGATTCTTTACCAGTTGAGCCACAAAGGAAGCCCAAGAATGCTGGAGTGGGTAGCCTTTCCCTTCTCCAGTGGATCTTCCCGACCCAGGAATCGAACTGGGGTCTTCTGCATTGCAGGTGGATTCTTTACCAACTGAGCTAACCAAGTCAAATGGTGATATCGCCTTTCAGGATGTGTATTATAAAAATAAAATAACAAGTGTTGGCAAGGATATAGAGAAGTGGAACCTTTGTACCCTGTTGGTAGAAATGAAAAATGGTGTAGCCATTATGGAAGTTTAGAAGTCCCTCAAAAAATTATTAAGAGAACCATTATAAGACTGAGGAATCACTCTTTTGAGTTTATGTCCAAGGGAGATAAAATGAGGATGTCCATTGCCACATTGTACACAACAACCAAGATAGAAAAACTACCCAGTGCCCATGGGCAGATAAATCATTAAAGAAAATGTGGTATATATATATGTATACACTAGAATGTGATTCAGTCTTTAATAATGAAGGAAATCCTGTCAATTGCAGCAATGAATGAAGCAGGAGGATATTGGTAAGAGTGAAATAAGCTAGTCACAGAAAGACAAATACTGCACGATTCAATTCACCTGAATTATCTAAAGGAAAACTCAGGGAAGCAGAGAGTAGAAGGGTAGTTCCAAGATCTGGGAAGATGTTGATATAGGGAACGTCTGTTCAATGACTATAAAATTTTAGTTTCAAGATGGAAAAGTTCTAGAGATGTACTGAACAACAAGGTGTATGGAATTAATAGGACAGACTGGACACTTCAAAGCTTAAGAGGCAGAACTGGAATGAATGTCCTCCGTCTCTTCCTAGAGGGTCTCCTTTCTCAGATTCTTCTAGAACTGGGTGTGAACTGTGGGTACCACCAGGTGCTCACTGCAGAAGGAAGGAGCCTCCCCAGTACTAGGTGCCTTGGGTGAGGAGGGAAGATTCATTCAGAGGCTCTAATAGGAAAGAGTTTGAATGAGGGAAGTGGCAAAGTGATTAATCATGACCAATCAAAATATCATAAGACCGACTAAGAGGCAATATTTATGATTAAATAAAGGTGTGATTGACCCAGTAAGGGAGGTTCTGAAACACAGTTTTGTTCAAAAGAATCCTGTAGGGCTTCCTTGGTGGCTCAGTAGTTAAGAATATACTTGCCAATGCAGGAGATATGGACTGGATACCTGGACTGGAAAGATTCCACATGTCCCAGAGCAACTAATCCCATGTGCCACATCTGCTGAGCCTGTGCTCTAGGGCCCAGGAGCCACAACCGCTGAGCCCACGTGCCAAAACTGAGGAAGCCAGAGAGCTCTAGGACCCATGCTCTGCAAAAAAGCAGCCGCCAAAGTGAGAAGCCTACTCACAACAACTAGGGAGCTGTCCTTGCTTTCCACAATTAGAGAATAGCCTCTGTAGTAACGAAGGCCCAGTACAGACAATAAAATAATAATAATAATAATAAAAATTAAAAATAATCCTGAAAATATTTTCCTGAAGAGTAATGGGATTTGTTTTCCAGGTTAAAGGATGTACACTTGGTGTAAAATCAAAGCATACAGTGAATGCGTATACTTTAATTCTTCTGTACATCCTCATTCATGGTGCAATGGTGATGGGAATTTTAAGGGTGGAGACTTGATGCCAGTAACAGTGATATTTAGGGTGACAAAAGTTGGGAAAAACACAACACAAAAAATTCACACACACAAAAAGAATCACACTATTCATTACACTTGGGGACATACCCAGTCCCATGGACACAAACCTACATTATTAACCATAATACAGCTTCTTCCTGGAACTACAGTAATCAGCCACATTATTCTACTTGAAAGCTACTTTCTATCTCTAGGGCCCCTATACTCATTCCCAGCAGGAATTTGGAATCAGTTTTCCTCTACACTAAAACCAGTGAGAAAGCCCTAACTCTCTCATATACAAAGCTTTATCTCCCCAACTGAATGATTCTAGAATACATACTGCTTTACATGATGAAAGGGGCACCTGCAAATACAGAAGAGCAGACACTATGAGAATAAGATCATATAGATGTACAGTCTTTGGTTCATTAGGTGATAGTGGAAAGCCTGATGAGGAATGGTGGTGGAGTCCAGGGAACACAGTAAGATCAGAGCACACATACTCAGAATGAAAGGCAAGACCTTTGCCCAGAGGATAGAACTTCCAAGACCACTTGGCTTGGAAATTACAGAATTCTTTTCCTAGAGGAAAATGTACTATAGAAGAGAGAACTCTGTACTCTACAGGGTGTAATCGATGGTAACAATTTTTAATATCCTGTGGACTGAGGCATCATGAGTAAGACTCTCATTCCACATTATCCCAACCAAGGGAATTGTCTCTATCTAAAATGAACACACTCAAAGGCTCATAAGTTTATTCTACTGAAAGAGAAAAGAAACAATACTTCTATCTCAGACCAGAATAAAAAGAAAAACTTGGCTTGGAGGCACATAGAGTCTCTTCTGTCCTGTAACAAGGAGGGTTGACTGGCAGGTCTTTAGTGAAATCTGTAGGGACACAGAGTAGCTATTACAACAGTGGTGAGGCTGCTCAGAAATTGGGAAAAAATAAAAAACAGGGTTGTTTTCTTTGTGTGAACATGGGGTGGTGTGTATGGATATGGGAGGTTAGTAAGCATGAGCTGAACTTGTGTTCATCCATCCTCTTTAGAGGAGGACGGAAAGCAAAGGAGAGGAGGAAGGAAATGAAAACAGATATTTGCCTTCTAGCTAAGAGGAACCTAATCAAAATGAAATATTCAATCTATAAAAAGAAAAACTCTAAAATGCATGTACTGTTCACTGAAAGAGACCCACGACGACTCCCGCTCATTTTGAGCTCCTGCTAAGTTGCCACGGTCTCTTGATTTTTCCCAGATCACTCTTTCTCTGAGATCCACAGTTGCTGCCAGATACTCTGTTCATTATGTTTCCTATGAGACTTTGTACTTGATTAAAAGTGAACTGTTAGAGGACTGAATTTAATCCTGGGCCATTCTATTAATTCACTAATCACTTGTCTTAAAGAAAATCAAATATACATACAAGATTTGAAAACACTGAATCCTACCATTTAAATATTGCTGCTATGAATAATATATTTTTCTATTAATATTTGTTTCTATACACTGTGTGCACGGCCACTGAGTCAGTGGCTGTCGATACTCACAGGGGCTATATGTTTAGTGGGACAGTTGATTATAAAAAGCACAGTTTCTCCACCTCACTGGTCTTCCTGGGGAGCTAGACGGACACAGAGTAGCTGTCAGGACACTGGTGAGGCTGCTCACCAATCACTCAGCATTTGTGTGTGTGTGTGTGTGTGTGTGTGTGTGTGTTTTGATGAGAAAAAATGGGGTGTAGTGTATGCATGAGGGAGATTAGCAACTATGGACTGAGTTGCTGTTGAATCACCCTTTTTGTTGGATGAAGGAGAGCAAAGGAGAGAGGCAGGAAAAAAAATGAAACATAGTTCTGCATTTTAAATAGAGATAACCTACCCAATGGGGAATAAAGAACACTAAAATGCATTCCAGCATTCAATGACAGAGACCCACGGCCCTCCTGCTTCTTTAGGGCTCCTGGTAAATCACACCTGTCTTCTGGATTTCTTCCTCACTGCCTCCCCAGGATCCACAGTTACAGCTATTGTACTCACCAAGTCTTTTATGAGACTTTCTTCTTGATTAAAAGCAAACTCTGTTAGAGGACTGCATTCAATCCTACCTATCCAAATAGCCATTATCAATCATGTGATATTCTTTCCCAGTCTTCATCTTCCAAATAATATTTGCATGTCCACTGAGTCACAGTGGACATACAGTCATACATTTAGTGGGACAGTTTATTACAGAGACGAAGCATGGGATGAACACTGACTACTTCACACCCAGGTGTGCAGGAAGATTTACAAAAACTATCATAGTCACTAGGCTAACTATCAAGTTCCACTGTGAGATCTATTTGACAACTTCCCTTGAGTGTGTACTACCGGGTTTAATCAATGTAAGACTTATTTTAATGTCACCCAGTATAATGAAATATCTCCCTGATGATACTCTGCTTTATTCCTTGATTAAGCAAGGACACTGGAACCAAATGATATGACATACATTGTCTACACAAGGCCACACAACTCTCAGAAAATGTGAGTTGACCAGGAGGATGTGAGTTCCGAGGTGCCTTTCCACTAATGACTGTGCCAAAGTTATCAGTTAATGTAAATTTGGTTGCCCTGGGTTCCATGACCACTGAGCCCACCTTATAATGGTGGACATGGTCTGGATCTCTGGAGCTGCTAGTACCTCCAGGCATGTACATAGGTGCAGGGACCCCTTTGCTCCATGACTGAGGATCCCGTGAGAGTGGTAAGTGCAGGTCAGGGGTCCACAGCAATCACACTGGGACCACCTTGAGGTTCTCAGTTTGGCTTTTCCACTTAGGAGGTCAAGAGTTTGGGCCATTTTTCTCAGCACCAACTTGTTCTGAGGAAAATACACATTAACCAAACTTAAGGAATGGCTGAGTTGAGGAAAGAATCAGGTAATGTATAACCAGTATACAGTGCTGATAAGAACTGTTTAGAAAGTTCACAGTTGATTTATGCTGTGTAAGAGGGAAACATCTCCTGAGGAAACACACATACACAGAACATCAAAAACACACCACATGGACCCACACATGGGCTCTCAACCCTAATTCAGATAAACTCACAGCACCTAAATTATGAATGTAATTGTTTCCAGGTACCATATAACACATACATTGTTATTTCCTTGGAGATCAGTCTCTTCTCTGCACCCCAAGCCCTCAACTATTGTAGGAATCCAGCATCAGGTCACCTCTCCAACCAGAGTGAGATCTATTTGACACCTTCCCTTGAGTATGTCCTACAGGGTTTAATCAATGTAAGGCTTATTTTAAAGTGACCCAGTACAATGAAATATCTTCCTGATAATACACTTTATTCCTTGTTTAAGCAATGAAACTAGCACCAAGAGTTATGACCTACATTTTATACACAAGGCACATAATTCTCAGAGTCTGTGATTTGACCAGGAGGATACAAGTCCTGAAGAGCCCTTCATACTACAGACTCTGCCAAAATTGTCTGTTAATCCATCTTTGCTTGCCCTGGTTTCTGTGACCACTGAAAAGTGAAAATGAAAGTGGAGTCACTCAGTCGTGCCCAACTCTTTGCGACCCCATGGACTGCAGCCCACCAGGCTCCTCCCTCCATGGGATTTTCCAGGCAAGAGTACTAGAGTGGGTTGCCATTTCCTTTTCCAGAGGATCTATCAAACCCAGGGATCAAACCTGGGTCTCCCACATTGTAGGCAGACTCTTTACCATCTGAGCCACCAGGAAAGTGATCACTAAGCTACCCTTATAATAAAGGGCACAATCTGGACCTCTGGAGCTGCCAGCAGCTCCCGGCATGGCTCATAAATGGAGAGAGCCCCATGTGCCATGACTGAGGATCCCAGGGTTGAGCATCAAGTGAAGGTCAGACGTCCAGAGCAACCATATTGGGACAGCACTTAGGCATCAATTTGGCTTTTCTATTTAGGAGGTCAAGAACTTGGGACATTTTGTCCAGCACCATCTCCATCTGAGGAAAATGAATATTAACCAAACTTGAGGAATGGGTAAGCTGATGAAAGAATCATGTAATGTATAGCCAGTGTGCAGTTGTGATGAGAAGTATTTAGAAAATTCACACTTAACTTGTGCTAACAGGGAAATACCTCTGAGGACACACACACATACACACACACACACATTCAACATCACATTACATGGACTCACACATGGCACACCAACCCTGATTCACACAAACCTACAGCATCTAAATGATGTAATTGTTTCCAGAGACCATAGAACACAGTTATTGTTCATCCTGAGAGATCGGTCTCTTCTCTGCACCCCCAGCCCTCACCCCCTGTAGGGATCCAGCATCAGGGCACCTATCCAACTAGAGCCAGCAAGAGAGCCCCACCTGCATTATTTAGATTGTACCTCAGCACAGGGATGATCCCTGAATATTTACCATGTTCATAGACTACTCCATGTGCCTGAGATTAGAGAGAAGAAAACAGAGTGTGAGGGTGTCTCAACATCATGTATTACCTGCAGTAAGTCTTCTGTTATCTGATTTTTATCCTCAGATAACTAAAATTCTTTAAGTCAATGGCCCCAAAGGAAAATAGGGCAGACACCTGTTGAAAAGGCTGGACTTTTTCACATACGAGGTCTCAGTTTCAATTTAACCAATAATTACAAAATTACTTTTCAAGGAGGAGAAATTTTATCTTGCTAAAAGCACGTAGAGTAGTAACTGATGCTGTCTATTTTTAATGTCCTATTGAAAAATGTCTGTGTTGATAATAGATTTAACCTCAATATTTCCCCAGCCAAGGAATTGCATATATCAGTGATAGTTTACATTGTCAGACTACTATAACTGTATTTGGCTGAATAAAACATAAAGGAGTGAAGGAGCAGTCTTATCCCTGATAAAGAGAGAGGAGCTTACCTTCAGAATGCTCAGAGGCTGTTCCTCAGTACAGGCCTGGGGCAGTTCATCCACCAGGTCCTCCTGGGGCACTAGAGGGACAGAAAGCAGCTGTCAGGATACAGGCGAGGCTGCTCAACAATCACTCAGCATTTGTTGTTTTTGATTGGGACATGTGATGGAGTGCGTGCATGAGGGAGGTTAGTAAATATGGACTGAGCTGATGTTGAATCAAACTTCTGAAGTAAGGGGAGCAAAGGAGAGGAGCAGGAATGAAATGAAACACAGCTTCTGCAATTTAACTAGTGATAATCTAACCAATGAAGACAAAAGAAACACTAAAATGCATGTCAGCTTTCAATGACAGAGATCCATGTCCCACCTGCCTGTTTACAGCTTCTGCTAAATCACCCTTGTCTCCTGGAGCTCTTCCTAGATCACTGCATCCCCAGGATCCACAGTTACAGCTAGTGAACTTACCAAGCCTTCTATGAGCCTTTATTCTTGATTGAAAGCAAACTCTGTTAGAGGACTGGATTCAACCCTACCATTCCAAATTGCTACTATCAATCATGTGATATATTTTCCCCAGTCTTCATTTTCCAAACAATGTTTGCATGTCCACTGAGTCAGTGGCTGTCTACACTCACCAAAGTCAGACAATTTGTGGGACAGTTCATTGTGGATAAGAAGCATGGGTGAAAGATGTCTCTGGCCCAGCTGCGTAGGAGGTTTACAAACAGAGTTATGGTCACTAGGCTAATTATCAAGTACCACTTTGTGATTTGACAACTTCCCTTGAGAGTGTGCTACAGGGTTTATCAATGTAAGGCTTATGATAATGTTCAGTGAAGTATCTCCCTGGTCATTATCTGCCTTATCCTTGTTTAAGCAATGACAGTAGCACCAACAGATTTGACCTACAGTGTCTACACAAGGCCACACAACCCTCAGAATTTGTGAGTTGACCGGGAGGATGCAAGTCCTGAGGTGCCTTTGAGAATGATGACTGTGCCAAAGTTGATTGTTAGCCCACATATGGTTTCCCCTGGGTTCTGTGACCACTGAGGCCCCCTCATAATGATGGACATGGTCTGGACCCCTGGAGCTGCTAGTACTTCCAGGCATGGACACAGATGCAGGGACCCCCTTGCTCCATAACAGAGCATCCCATGACTGAGTGATAAGTGAAGGTCAGGGGTGCAGTGCAGTCACATTGGGACCACCCCTAGGTTCTCAGTTTGGCTTTTCCATTTAGAATATCAAGAGATTGGACCACTTTTCTCAGCACCATCTTAATCTGAGGAAGATGAAGATTAACCAAACTTGAGGAATGGCTGAGCTGAGGAAAGAATCACATAATGTATAGCCAGTGTGTAGTGGCGATGAGATGTGTTTACAGAGTTCACACTTGACTTGTGCTGTGTAACAAGAGGAAAACATCTCTGAGGAGACACAGAGAGAGAGACACCCATATACACAGAGATTCAAAGCCATGTCACATGGGCTCACATATGCCACTGCAACCCTGATTCACACAAACCCACAACATCTAAATGATGTAGTTGCTTCCAAGGACCATAGAACACAGTTATTGTTCATCCTAGGAGATCAGTCTCTTCTCTGCACCCCCCACCTCAAGCCCCTTTAGGGACTCGGGATCAAGGTGCCTCTCCAACCAGAGCCAGCAAGAGAGCCCCACCTCCATCATCTAGATGGTTTCTCAGCAGAGGGATGATTCCTGAATATTTACCATCTTTGTTGGCTGTTTCTTTCACCTGTGATTAGAGAGAAGAAAACAGCATGAGGGTGTCATCATCTTGTGTACTGTGCATACAGGGCTTTCGTTCTCTTTTTTGTCCTCAGAAAACCAAATGGGAAAGTGTTGTTGAGTCCATGGCACAAAAACAAAACAGAGAGGACGCCTGTGGGAATGGCGCAGACTTTTCCTGAAATACCTCTCAAGCTTATTTTGACCAGTGATTAGAACATTTTATTTAAAGAAGGAAAATTTTCTTCTGAGGAATGTACTCCTGACCACAGTTTCTAATTGATGTCATCATTTTTAAAAAATGTCCTTTTGAATAAGTTATCTTCTGGGAGACTCAACATTCATCCACCTAATTAAAAACTGTATGTATCAGCTGTCTTGAATATTGAGAAACTTTATCTGAATTCAACTGAAAAATAAATACATGAAGCAACACTTTTACCTCAGATAAATAAGGGACACTTACCACACAAGTGGGCAGAGCCTCTTCTTCCAAGCTTGAAGTGGATAGTTCATCCTCAGGGAACTCTAGGAGGACATAGAGGAATGATCAGGACATCTTGTGATGCTGATCAGAAAGATCTTGTTAATATAGACACATGGGAGGAGTGTACAGATGTGGGTGGTTAATAAGTGTGGGCTGAGATCTGTTGGACAACCTTCCTGGTGGGTGGAGGAATGCTAAGGAGATGAACATTTCAGAAATAAAAGAAAGAGCCTTTAGCTTTCTAGCTAAGAGGAAACTGATAAACTTGAAATTGTTAGTCTGACAAAGATAAGCACTAAAAATCACACTATGTTCCAGTAGTCATGTTAAGTTGTGAGACTTGGACCATAAAGAAGGCTGAGTGCCAAAGAATTGATGTTTCATACCAATGGTGCTGAAGAGATTCTTGAGAGTCCCTTGGATAGCAAGGAGTTCAAATTTGTCAATTCTAAAGTAAATCAACCCTGGATATTAATTGGAAGGACTGATGCTGAAGCTTGAATACTTTGACGACCTGATGTGAAGAGCAGTTCAGTTCAGTCGCTCAGTCATGTCCAACACTTTACGACCTCACAAATCACAGCACACCAGCCCCCCCGTCCATCACCATTCCCAGAGTTTACTCAAACTCATGCCCATCGAGTAGGTGATGCCATCCAACCATCTCATCCTCTGTTGTCCCCTTCTCCTGCCCCCAATCCTCCCAGAATCAGGGTCTTTTCCAATGAGTCAACTCTTCACATGAGGTGGTCAAAGTATTGGAGTTTCTGCTTCAGCATGAGTCCTTTGAATGAACATCCAGGACTGATCTCCTTTAGGATGGACTGGTTGGATCCCCTTGCAGTCCAAGAGACTCTCAAGAGTCTTCTGCAACACCACAGTTCAAAAGTATCAATTCTTCAGCACCCAGCTTTCTTCAAAGTCCAACTCTTATATCCATACATGACCACTGGAAAGGCCATAGCCTTGACTAGATGGACCTTTGTTGGCAAAGTAATTTCTTTGCTTTTTAATCTGCTATCTAGGTTGGTCATAACTTTCCTTCAAAGGAGTAAGCATCTTTTAATTTCATAGCTACAATCACCATCTGCAGTGCTTTCAGAGCCCCCAAAAATAAAGTCTGACACTGTTTCCACTGTTTCCCCATCTATTTCCCATAAAGTCATGGAACCAGATGCCATGATCTTAGTTTTCTGAATGTTGAACTTTAAGCCAACTTTTTCACTCTCCTCTTTCACTTTCATCAAGAGGCTCTTTAGTTCCTCTGCACTTTCTGCCATAAGGGTGGTGTCATCTGAATATCCGAGATTATTGATATTTCTCCCAGCAATCTTGATTCCAGCTTGTGCTTCTTCCAGCCCAGAATTTCTCATGATGTACTCTGCATACAACTTAAATAAACACGGTAACAATGTACGGCCTTGAAGTACTCTTTTTCCTATTTGGAACCAGTCTGTTGTTCCATGTGAGTTCTAACTGTTGCTTCCTGACCTGTATATAGGTTTCTCAAGAGGCAGGTCAGGTGGTCTGGTATTCCCATCTCTTTCAGAATTTTCCACAGTTTGTTGTGATCCACAGAGTGAAAGGCTTTGGCAGAAATAGATGTTTTTTTTGGAACTATCTTGCTTTTTCAATGATCCAGCGGATGTTAGCAATTTGATCTCTGGTTCCTGTGTCTTTTATAAAACTAGCTTGAACATCTGGAAGTTCACGGTTCACGTATTGCTGAAGCCTGGTTGGGAGAATTTTGAGCACTACTTTACTAGCATGTGAGATGAGTGCAACTGTGCGGTAGCTCGAGCATTCTTTGGAATTGCCTTTCTTTGGGATTGGAATGAAAACTGACCTTTTCCAGTCCTGTGGCCACTGCTGTTTTCTCCAAATTTTCTGGCATATTGAGTACAGCACTTTCACAGCATCATCTTTCAGGATTTGAAATAGCTCAACTTCCATCACCTTCACTAGCTTTGTTCGTAGTGATGCTTTCTAAGGCCCACTTGACTTCACATTCCTGGATGTCTGGCTCTAGGTCAGTGATCACACTATCATGATTATCTGGTTCTTGAAGATCTTTTTTGTACAGTTCTTCTGTGTATTCTTGCCACCTCTTCTTAATATCTTCTGCTTCTGTTAGGTCCCTACCATTTCTGTCCTTTATCAAGCCTATCTTTGCATGAAATATTCCCTTGGTATCTCTAATTTCTTGAAGAGATCTCTACTCTTTCCCATTTTGTTGTTTTCCTCTTTGCATTGATCACTGAGTAAGGCTTTCTTATCTCTCCTTGCTATTCTCTCTCTTGCTATTCTCTGCATTCAAATGGGAATATCTTTCCTTTTCTCCTTTGCTTTTCACTTCTCTTCTTTTCACAGCTATTTGTAAGGTCTCCTCAGACAGCCATTTTGCTTTTTTGCATTTCTTTTCCATGGGGATGGTGTTGGTCCCTGTTGCCTGTACAATGTCATGACCTCCATCCATAGTTCATCAGGCACTCTGTCTATCAGATCTAGTCCCTTAAGTCTATTTCTCACTTCCACTGTATAATCATAAGGGATTTGATTTAGGTCATACCTGAATGGTTTGGTGGTTTTCCCTACTTTCTTCAATTTAAGTCTGAATTTGGCAATAAGGAGAAGAGCAGACTCACTGGAAAAGCACCTGATGCTGGGAAAGATTGTGGGCAGAGGAAAAGGTTGGGGGCGCACAGAGAATAAGATCATTGGATGGCATTATCAACTCAGTGGACATGAATTTGAACAAACTCCAGGAGATAGTGAAAGGCAGGGAGCCTGGTGTGCTGCTGTCCATGGGCTCACATGAGTCAGACATTATTTAGCAATTGAGCTTTGTGATCAAATATACATTGTATTTATTGTTTTCATAATTTTTAATAATTAAAAAGTTCCATAGCATTTTCTACTTTCACAATACTGTGTACCTATCAAAATCATCTACATCTAAATCTTTTTCATCAGATCGAGTATAACCTCCGTACTCATGAAGTCATAATCCACCTTCCCTCTTACCTCCTGGCCTTGGTAATTTATATTTCCAGTTTCCTATTCTGTGTACCCTAAACCAGTGGAATCATACAATATTTGTCTTCCTGTGCCTGCATTATTTCAATAACCATAATAAATTTTTATATAATTTGTCCATCCATTTTGTAGCATATTTCAATCCTTAATTAATTTTCATGGCTGAATAGTATCCCATTCTGAGTATATGTCATATTTCACTTACCCATTCATCACATGATGGTCATGGGGTTGTTTCTATCATTTGACTACTAAGAATGCACTATGAACACTCATGTACAGATTTCTATATTCTTCCATAATGTTGCTAAATAATATTGTGCATATTTAACATATCATTGAATATAACAATACAAAGTGTCAATCTTAGGTGAACTATGGACTTTTAATTACTTAAAATTTATTATCTCACAAGTGGCAATAAATGTACTACACATATGCTATCTGTGAGTAACATGATAGCTGAAACTGGAGTGATAGGATATAAGAATTTTCTGTATTGTCTGTACAACTTTTTTGTCAATGTAATACTGTTCTAAATAAAGTCTAATAATTTAAAGAAAACTTGAAACAGCTTCAGGGAGGAACATATCACAGATAATGTTAAAAAATTAGCTAATGTCCAAACCATAGCTAGAGACCATCTTCACTCTTAAATATGAATCAAGTGTTGATTTTTAAATGCATATTTCCTTCCATACTTAAAAAAGTACCAACTGACATAGTAAGTTTCAATTTGAACACATGAAATAAAAGAAGAACATTGCTTAATATTTCCTTTTTTTCTTAAATATGAGGCACTGAACATACTACAATATTTATTCATGAATGAACTTAATGAGAAAATTTCCACAGTACCTTCAGTGGGTCAGTTATAGGGTGCACCCTCTTTCATGGCCAACAATGAACTCTCTTGACCCAGCTGATGGTTAATGTTCTTGAGCTCCAAGGAATGTCTCTTCTGGTCTTCCGGGCAAAACATCCTGGGAAATGTATTATAATAGAAAGAGTTGTTGATGTCTTTCTGGCAGAAGCACACACAGAAACTAATAACAATTGATCCTTGTCCAATCCTCTGGTCCCCTTCCTCACCAGATGTCTAGTAGGGCCTCCTGAATCCAAGATGAACTGAGGAAGGTCTGTGGTTTATGTGCACTGAACATACCCACAGATTGGCTGTGTGTGCAAATGTGTCTGTTTAACTGAGACCTAGAAGCTCAGCAGAGCATAGTGACCATGCCTGATAGACTGGATTCAGATCCTGTTCAGGAGAAGCAGGTCCATGGGAAAGACATTTGGATCCCTCTTTGCCTCAGTTTCCTGTACTGAGTTGGTGAAATGTTAATATGGCATATTTTTAGTATTATGAGGCCAAGAATGACTATATATAGGTAAAATGTTAGAGAAATGAAGGAGGGACTTACCTGGAAGTCAAGTGGTTAAGTATCTGCCTTAAAATGCAGGGAATAGGTGTTTGATTTCTGGTCAGGGGAGTAAGATGCTACATGCCTCAGAGCAGCTAAGCCCACATGGTGCAAATACTGAGCCCAAGTAGCACAACTCGAGAGCCAGTGCCCTGCAGCGAAAGACCTGCATGGTGCAGCGGAGATCCCATGTGCCACAACCAAGACCCAAAGTAGTCAAATAAATAAATAGAAAAGCTTCATAAATGCTCTGTAAGGGTTCTGTCTTGAGTGATATCAAGAATAAGGTGGACCTTTAGTAGTGGTTGAAAGCAGAGAGGGCATTTTGATGGTTCTAAGTGGGGATGGAAGCTTACCCCAGCTTTTACACAGAAACGAGGCTTTACAGATAATGTAGAGTATCTATCATCAGCTCCTCTGATACACAGCCCTGTTGAAGAGGATAGGGGGTCAAAGTGTGGGCTGTGACCATACATTACAGTGGAGGGTATTGACATTTAGAGAGATCAAATGACTTTCCAAGAGCACACAATGGTGAATGCCAATCCCCCTTTCAAATTCTCCTGCCCCTAGTTTTCTGTGGATGAGAGCTGGATGCCCTTGAGAAGATGTCTCAGCCTAAAAAAGAACTCAAATCCTCCTTCCACCATTTGTCTCTATATTTTCATTTCTGATTCAAAATACAAGTTTCTCCTGAGGCAAAGCTCCTCAGAAAGACCATAGGATTTCACCTGTCCATCCTTCACAGATTCTTCACATGGGCAACCATGTCACGACAGCCTTTTCAATGTCATTTTGTTGAGTGACGAGTGGTCTGTTTGGCTTCCAAGTTGGCTCAGAGCTCAGAATTTTCTACACCAAAAGCTACATGATGGCTCCACAAGTTAGCTTCCCTTCCACTGACCAAGTCTGGATGAGGAGTTAAGGTGAGTTAACTGGGGAGGTGGCCATCTGTGCTGGGCTTTGGTGTCTTAATTACGTCTCTGATGCTCGAAGTCTTACAGCTGATCAGAGCACTGATTTCAGCAGCATGGATGAAGCGCTAGCTAAGAATAGGCAGGAGCTCGAGTCTTCCCTTACTAAAATTCTGACTGTATCAACACATCATACTCTAGACCCTGTAGTGGAAGACAGCAGAGCCCCATATTCTTTTTGAAATTCATGTCCATACTCATAGACTAGAGACATCACCCCAAGATTCTCCTTGAGGGTCAACAGACAGACCCTCCTTCCCTCAGTGACCACATGTTCATCCTACTAACCCCACAGCACTGCCCCATCTAGTCAAACTCCCTGGCAAAGGCAAACAGTGATCCTGCTCACATCCACCCTTGGAAATTCCACCAGTAAATCCAAGCTTTTTTCATTTTTAAAAGTTTCTGGATTTACACTTCTAGTACTTGTATATTTGGAAAGCTACATTTAGAAGAGTTGAGCTGTAATCCTCTTTTCCTGTAATGTCCATTTTTGGGGAGACATCATGGTTCTCCTGCTTTAGTTCTTTCTATATATTCTCTGGTAGTGTGTGTACAAAACTGTCACTAGAAAATTGCACATTGTTCTAAATTTAGGGAGATATTTAAGGCTGCCAACTGATATAAGAATCAAGAAGTACAAAGTAAGGAATAAAGCAAAAGTATATAATACATTTATGTGTCTGTAGATAAACTAGAATGATGGAAATTTTTTTTAAAAAAAGATGAGAAAAAACTTCAGTAAAAGTTAACCAACCCATTTGAAAAAATTGCCTTCAGAGAATCAGTAAGAACCTACCTCCAAAACAACAATTCAAGTTGCCAATTTTTAAACACTGAAGGTTGAAAATCAACTCTTCTTACTTGAACTTCTCAGCTCAAAGTGGCAGGTGATACAGAATGCACAATGTGTATCATCACATTACCATGGAGACGATTCATCACAGAACTTTTAGAGTGAACTGGACTCTAGATAAGTCCAAAGGCTGTCATATAGAAAGTGTGTTTCTATGGACAAATTTAGCTTTTCAGAGTAAACATTTTATTTCAAACTGAATCCCAGGCTTACAGATTCTGCCTGATTCAAAAAACAATTTATATGACAGAAAATGGCCTGTCCCCCAAATATAGATATTCATGAACACTTCAGGTGAAGAGGGACAAGGCTAACACATTGAGAGAATATATGTGAATATATATGAATATATATATATATATGAATGCATATATATATTTACATATATCATCTCCAATCATTTCTAGTATTTCTAAGTCACCAGAAATTTCTAGATCAAGTAATTTAAAATATGTTCCAGTTGATATAAAATGCAACATTAGCAAAATTCAATTGTAAAATGTCATATTCTCTCTCTAATTATATGCTTATTAAATTACTTAAACCCTTCTTTCATTCTCTACACATATCACTTCCTTTCCTCTGTATGCACCTAAATGTACAGACTTACTTACCTCTCAGTCTCTGCCTTCATTTAACTTCATCTGTTATTGTGTGTTAATCCTGGCTATTCACTGAACCAGTAACCAAAAACAAATCAATTTTTCACCTGTAGGTTGGGTGAAAGTGTAGTTACTGTTTTTCTAAATGAAGAACTTTAGACAACCCAAACGTTAGGACTAAATGTGTGTTCTGGGTCATAATTTAAAACCTAATCACACCCTATTCTGATGGCCATGAACACTGGCTATAGGATGCTAAGTGACCAGCCCCTTAAACATAGAAGTGAAAACTTTAGGAGAAAGATGAAAAGTTGCCCTATTAAAACAAAGTAGGTGCCCTTACAAGGTATCAATGCTGTACTGTGTGTGTGTGTGCCTGTGTGTGTTCAATTGAGTCTGACTCTTTGCGACCCCATGGACTAGAGCCCGCCAGGTTCCTCTGTCCATGGAATTTTCAAGGCAAGAAGACTGGAGTAGGTTGCCATATCCTTTCTAGGGGATCTTCCCAGCCCAAGGATGGAACTCTTGTCTACTTGACTCTTGCATTGGCAGGTGGATTCTTTACCTTAATCCAAGGATTACCCAACTGAGATATGACTGAGGGTGGAAAATAACAGACAATATTACATTACTCTATATGAAAAGTTTTAATGCTTCCCAGCTTGATGGAAAATGTGTGTGTGTGTGTATGTATGTATAAATAAGGAAGTTGAGGAATAAAATTTTAAAAAGAATTAGGGAATGTATTTCTTCTTTAATAGGATTTTCTTTCTAATGTATTCAATTTGTTACAATATTGCTTCCATTGAATCTAGAAGGCTACATAAGAGGGAAGGAAGGAAACACAGATTTTCATTTATCTTCCTTTGTAACCTGTGAATTTTCCACAAGTGTGTTTTTCTTGTTGCTTTTAACATAAAATGTTTTTTATAAACTAACCCCCAATGTCATGGCATGAGACACCCTCTTTGTTTTGCTCATGGTCCCAAGGTGAGGAATTCAGACAGGGTGCAGTGGGGAGAGCTCTTTCTGCTCTAGGATGCTGGGGTCTCAGGAAAGGAGACTCACAGGTTGGGGCTGACACTAACACTAGAAGCTGGACTCCTGCGGAGGTGACGTGACTGCCACGTCTGCAGTTGAAGCTGGGTTTGCTGGAGGAGCTTCAGGAAGCCTCCCCACGAAGCCTGGGCTTCATCCCAGCAGGCAGGACTGCAGAGCTCATTTTGGTGGTGGAGGGCTCCAACAGGAGACTGACCTGAGTGGCTTATGGCTTTTTCAGGCTTAAGTGTGGACATTACCCAGTGTTATTTCCAGGACATCTGTCAGTGATAAGTAAGCCCTCATCACCCTGTATCAACTCTAGTTAGAGGAAAGGCCCTAGACCCACATCTAAGTGGGAGAAATATTAAAAGAAACTAGAGAAATGTTAAGATTTATACTTGTATTTATTAGTTTAAAAATACTCAATAGCAGCACATGGAAAGGTGCTCAGCATCACTAATTATCAGAGAAATGCAGATTTTAAAAGAAAAACAGCACAGTTGTGGTACACAAATAACACATTTTGGCGAGGATATGGAGAAAAGGGAACAGTCCCACATTGTTGGTGGAAATGTAATTTGCAACGGGCACTACAGAAAACAGTATAAATGTTCCTCGAAAAACTGAAAATAGAGCTACCATATGATCCAGCAGTTCCACTCCTGACTATATATCTGGGAAAAAAAAATCTCTATTAAAAAAAAAAATACATGAACCCCACTGTTCATAGCAGCATTATTTGCAATTGCCAAGGCATGGAAGGAATCTAAGTGTCCATCAGCAGATGAATGGATAAAGAAGATGTGATGTGTGTGTGTGTGTGTGTGTGTGTATGTGTGTGTGTGGAGAGTGGATTTGGAGGGCATTATGCTCAGTGAGATAAATCAGAAAAAAGACAAATACTGAATGATATCACTTATATGTGGAATCTCAGTAACACAACAAACTAATGAATGTAACAAGAAAGAAGCAGACTCACAGATATAGAGAACAAACTAGTGGTTACCTATGGGGAGAGAGAAGAGGGTGGCAGAATAATGATGGGTGATTAAGAGATAAAGATATCATGTGTAAAATAAATAAGCTACAAATATACATTGTACTACATGGGGAATATAGCCAGTATTAAATAATACTGTAAGTAGGGCAAAACCTCTAAAACTTATGAATCACTATGTTGCACACTGACCACAGCCTTGTCTAACTCAATGAAACTATGAGCCATGCTTTGTAGGGCCACCCAAGATGGATGGATCATGGTGGAGAGTTCTGGCAAAATGTGGTCCACTGGAGAAGGCAAACCACTTTAGTATTCTTGCCTTGAGAACCCTGTGAACAGTATGAAAAGGCTAAAAGATATAACATTGAAAGAAGAAGTTCCCAGGTCGGTAGGTGACGAAAATGTTACTGGAGAAGAGTGGAAAAAAAACCACCAGAAAGAACGAAGAGATGGAGCCACAGAGAAAACAATGCCCAGTTGTGGATGTGACTGGTGATGGAAGTAAAATCTGATACTGTAAAGAACAATATTGTTTAGGAACCTGGAATGTTAGGTCCATGAATGAAGGTAAATTGGAGGTAGCCAAACAGGAGAAGGCAAGAGTGAACATCGACATTTTAGGAATCAGTAAACTAAAATGAATTGGAATTGGTGAAATTAACTCAGATGACTATTACATCTACTACTGTGGCAAGAATCCCTTAGAAAAAAACGGAATAGCCATCAGAGTCAACAAAAGAGCTTGAAATGCAGTGCTTAGGTGCAATCTCAAAAACAATAGAATGATCTCCGTTCGTTTCCAAGGCAAAGCATTCAATATCATAGTAATCCAAATCTGTACCCCAACAACTAATGCCAAAAAAGCTGAAGTTGAAAGGTTCTATGAAGGCCAACAAGACCTTACAGAACTAACACTCCAAAAGGTGTTCTTTTCATTATAGGGGACTGGAATATAAAAGTAGGGACCTGGAGTATTAGGAAAATTTAGCCTTGGAGTACTAAATGAAGCATGAAAAAAGCTAACAGAGTTTTGCCAAGAGAATTTACTGGTCATAGCAAACACCTTTTTTCAACAACACAAGAGAAAATTCCACACATGGACATCACCAGATGATCAATACCAAAATCAGATTGATAATATTATTTGCAGCCAAAGATGGAAAAGCTCTGTACAGTCAGCAAAAACAAGACCCAGATCTGACTGTAGCTCAGATCATGAACTTCTTATTGCCGAATTTTCCCTACTTTTAGTCAGGAAATTGAAGAAAGTAGGCAAAACCACTAGACCATTCATACATGACCTAAGTCAAATCACTTACAATTATACAGTGGAAGTGACAAATAGATTTAAGGGATTAAATCTGATAGAGTTCCTGAAGAACTATGGACTGAGATTTGTGACATTGTATGGAGGCAGTGATCAAGACCATTCCCCCCAAAAAGAAAAGCAAAATGGCAAAATAGTTATCTGAGGAGGCTTTATAAAGAGCTGAGGAAGGAAGAGAATCTAAAGGCAAATGAGCAAAGGGAAGACATACACATTTGAATGCAGAGTTCCAAGGAATAACATGGAGAGACAAGAAAAGCTTCCTCAGTGAACAATGTGAAGAAATAGAGGAAAACAGTAGAAAATAGTAGAAAACACTAGAAAAGACTAAAGATCTCTTCAAGAAAATTAGTGATACCAAGGGAATATTTCATGCAAACATGGGCACAATAAAAGACAGAAACGGTGTGGACCTTAGAGAAGCAGAAGATATTAAGAAGAGGTGGCAAGAATACACAGGAAAACTATACAAAAAAGACCTTGATGGCCCAGAAAACCACAATGGTGTGATCACTCACCTAGAACCAGACATCCTGGAATGCAAAGTCAAATGGGGCTTAGGAAGCACCACTATGAACAAGGCTAGCAGAGGTGATGGAATTCCAGTTGAGCTATTTCAAATCCTGAAAGATGATGCTGTGAAAGTGCTGCACTCAATATGCCAGCAAATTTGGAAAACTCAGCAGTGGCCCCAGGACTGGAAAAGGTAAGTTGTCATTCCAATCCTAAGAAAAGGCAATGCCAAAGAATGGTCAAACTAACTCACAATTGCACTTGTCTCATACTCTAGTAAACTAATGCTCAAGATTCTTTAAGTCAGGCTTCAACAGTACATGAACCATGAAAATCCACATGTTCAGGCTGGATTTAGAAAAGGCAGGGGATTCAGAGATCAAATTGCCAACATCCATTGGATCATCAAAAAAGCAAAAGAGTTCCAGAAAAACATCTATTTCTGCTTCATTGACTATGTTAAAGGATTTGATTCTGTGGATCACAACACACTATGGAAAATTATCCAAGACATGGGAATACCAGACCACCTTACCTGCCTCCTGAGAAATCTGTTTGGAGGTCAAGAAGCAACAGCTAGAGTTGAACATGGAAAAATAGAGTGGTTCCAAATTGGTAAAGGAGTACGTCAAGGCTATATATTGTCACCCTGCTTATTTAACTTACACACAGAATACATCATGTGAAATGTTGAGCTGGATGAAGAACAAGCTGGAATCAAGATTTCCAGGTAGAAGTATCAGTAACCTCAGATACACAGATCACAACACCCTTATGGCAGAAAGAGAAGAAAAACTAGAGACTCTTGATATAAATGAAAGACCAGAGTGAAAAGTTTCCCTTAAAACTCAACATTCAGAAAATTAAGATCATTGCCTCTGGTCCCATCATTTTGTGGCAAATAGGTGGGGAAACAGTGGATACAGTGAGAGACTTTATTTTGGTGTCTCCAAAATCACTGCAGATGGTAATTGCAGCCATGAAATTAAAAGATGCTTGCTCCTTGGAAGAAAAATTATGACCAACCTAGATAGTATATTAAAAAGCAAAGACATTACTTTGCTAACACAGGTCCGTTTAGTCAAAGGTATGGATTTTCCAGTAGTCATGTATGGATGTGAGAGTTATAATATAAAGAAGGCTGAGTGCTGAATAATTGATGCTTTTGGATTGTGGTGTTGGAGAAGACTCTTGAGATTCCCTTGCACTATAAGGAGATCAAACTAGTCAATCCTAAAGAAAATCAGTCCTAAATATTCATTGGATGCTGAAGCTGAAACTTTGATATTTTGGTCATCTGATGCTAAGAATTGACTCATTGGAAAAGACCCTGATGCTGGGAAAGATTGAAGGCAGGAGGAGAGGGGATGACAAAGCATGAGATGGTTGGATGGCATCACCGACTCATTGGACATGGTTTGAGCAAGCTTTGGGAGCTGGTGATGGACAGGGAAGCCTGGTGTGCTGAAGTTCATGGGGTGGCAAAGAGTCCAACACGCCTGAGCTACTGAACTTAACTGAATTTGCACATTATAATTGTGACTTCTCAGGTTGTGGCTCAGCAGGCTCTGCCTGCAATGCAGGAGACACAGGAGACATTTCCATCCCAGGGTCAGGAAGATCCCATAGAGAAGTAAATGGCAGCACACTCCAGTATTCCTGCCTAGGAAATCCCATGGACAAAGAGCCTGGGGTGCTACAGTCTATGAGGTCACAAAAGAGTTGGAATTGCTGAGAGACTGAAACAACAACAACAACAACAACTTATATAATATTGTACATCAGCTATACTTCAATTTAAAAAAAAAAAAAATGTGCTCAGTAGCAGAGGTACTGCTTTATCACATGTGAAGACAGTAATGGTAACCTCCTGGCATAGAGTCAAGGGTGAAGTAATTGCAGGTTGAACTCTTGCCTCCACCACTATAAACCTTTTGACAAGTAAACATTAATACATAGGCAACCATATACAATGGCTATGATATGATAAAGCGTGATGTCCACCTCCAATATTGTTCTAGTAAGGAAATGTTTTGTTCATCCCCACTTTAAGACACATGGTCTATGTGCTCCTACAGCTTCCTTCACTTCTCTTTCAATTAAGTACAGATGTTTGTAAGGACTCATGGATCCATGTACAATTTGCATGGTGATCCTTTTATCCTTTTATCCTTAGAAGCCCTGTGATGAAGGAGGTCAAGGCTGTTTTGTTCATTCTAGCTTGAAAGGATGATGGGGTCATGATGAAAATTCAAATACCTTTCTTTAGGCAACAGTCCATCTCTGGACCTTCCTGACAATTCTGAATCCATAAAGTTCCCTTTAAAATTTTTAAGGCATTTTCCTTAAGTTTGGCACCAAAACCGAAATGCAGGAAACTTGACCTGACTAAATAAAATATTTTTTATTGTTTTTTTTTTTTTTTTTTAGTCTCCTCAGACTTTTGTTTCTACATTCTACTGTGTAGTGGTGTCTCATTGTAGATTTAATTTGTATTTCCTAACAATGAACTGTACCAAATACATTTATGTATGCTTACATATCTTCTTTGGAGAAATGTTTACTCAAATATTTTGCCATTTCTAAGTGTGTCTTATTTTTAATTTCTAAGATTTAACTATATATTTGGATATCAGTCTGCTATGGATACATGACTTGCAAATATGTTGTTCCTGTCAGTGGGCTTGTCATTTTTTCTTTTTTTAATGTACCCTAGACACAAATGTAAGAGCTAAAATTTTTTAAGAGGATAAAACATAGGATAAAGTCTTTATGAGTTTGAACTATGAATAGAGTTCATAGATATGATACAAAAAAATGAGTAATGAAACAAAATTTGGTAAGTTCAACACTAAAATTAGTTTTTCACTTTAACAGACATTGTGATAGAAATATTTTAAAACTGGATTGTGTTGCTGATTAACTCAATAATATGCTAAAATTAATGAAGTGCATATTTATAGTGGGTGAATATATGATACATAAATTATACATAAATGCAACTGATAATAAGCAACCACAATCAGATGAGTGTGTGTGTGTATGTTCTAAGTCACTCAGACATGTCCAACTCTTTGCAAGTTGGACTACAGTCCAACAGATTCCTGTCACCGTGGGATTGTCTGGGCAAGAATATGAGAATGGGTTGCCATTTCCTACTCCACATGATCTTCCTGACCTAGGGATTGAACCCATGTTCCTGCATTGGTAGGAGAATTTTTTACCACTGTACCACCTGGGAAACCCTCATCAGCTCAGTAGTTGCCCAGAAAAATAAAGTGAAGGATCTCAATGAAACTAATGGCTAGTGAACAAACTAATGATATAGAAAAATCTTACACAAGGCAGTCAGGAAAACCTGGTTTAAAAAAAAAAAAAAACTGGGAACAAAGAGGGCTATAATGAGGGATGGGTTTGCTTTTATTGTATGAGAGTGATGTAAGCCACTTTTCCAGTGAACTTGGAAATAGTGATAGAATTGTTGATATCTCCTAAAACGCAAATTATTACATTGATTCAGAGCCCAGTTTTAACATGGGGTCATTGAAGGTTTAAAGGAGACCACAGGCTGGCTGCCACGTGGACCAGGAGCTGGTCGCACCGGTGAGGGAGGAGCCTGATGGTCTGAAGCGCAGCTAGGAAGGCAGAGAGAGGCAGTGTGACTGTGAAGGCAGCTGGAGAAGAAAAGCGGGATGAGGGTCAGACTGGGCAGGCAGGTGTGCGGTAAAATGATGAAAGGCAAGCCCCTGTGCCAGGGGCGTCAGAGGTCACGGCCTTCCTCACTGCAGAGGGCACAGGCAGGTCCCACCCCCGCGGTGACCAACGCCCTGCTGAGTGGGCAAGGCAGTGGCAGCCTCTCTGAGGCGCCATTGGCCCCACCTGTCAACACTGAATCTTCCCACTCCTGTGGGCTCCGTGACTTCACTTCTAGGGGTGTTTCCTGCAGTTACCTTGGCCCAGGAGGTCTAAAACCTAGTTTCTTTGTACCATTTTCTGAAAGGGAAATGTTGGGAAAGATCTTAAATATCTCTCAGTAAGGATCTCCAAGTGGAAATCCATGAACATATCAGGATTCCCTGGAGAGCAGGATGGGGAAGTGGTCCAACATGTCTTTCTAAGTGAACAGACTAAGTTTTGGGAGAAATTTTTTTGAGTTCTTTGAAACTGCAGATTAAATGAGTACCCTGAGCACAGAACATGGACACAGTGAGGGCAGAGCACACACTGCTAAGACTGTGGGGTTTTAAAGAAAGAATGTTTTTGGCAGTCTAGAACAAAAAATTCAAGTGACATATACTACACAAAAATTAAAATTTCATCAACCTTTTTGCAATAATTTGTGCAAGAAAAAAGATGGAGTATTACATTTATAAAAAGAGCAGTGAGCAAAGAGCTTTATACTCAGGAAAAGAAAAATGCACTGATCCACATCCAAAGACATGAAAGTCTTCAGAAAATAAAACACCTAGGAAGACACTGTCCTAAGGACATGTAATAAGGTCCAATTTGCAGTCATTTTTCAGTTAAGACATATGGTTGAAAAGAAACATGCACTCCAATGTTCACTGAAGCACTATTTACAACAGCCAGGACATCGAGTACCAACACATCTTATATGTAATATTTAGGAATAAGGAAAGTAATGGCAGTTAAATGTATTAATTAAATATATGTCATTAAATGTTAATCTTAATTAATTAAATATATACCAATTAAAATGTAATGAATGAAGTCTACCTCACTATTACTAAAGGCCTGAAACTACTCTTGAGGTATTGGTGCTTTTAATTTTTTAATTTCCTTTTTCTATTACCTTTTTATTTCTTACTCTCAGCCATCATTTTAATTTTTCACAATTGTTTAATTTTGTGGAAATTTCTTGTTAACCTTGACTGTGTTGGACAGTGGTTTTACTAACTAGACTTGGAAGAACAATGCAGTACTCCTGCAAGTCTTCTGAATTCCAGATCCATGTCTTTACAACCATAATGTAGCAGGATCCATCACTCCACCCAGAATAACAACCCACACCACTGCCAGCTGTTTTCAGAGCCATGAAACATGTAGCATGTAAACTATCTAGCTTGTAGCTCAATGCCCAGATCCATCTAAATCCTTCCACATACATCCTCAGATGAAATTTAAGGATGATATTTTTTCTAATTAATGCTTCCAATCTTATGTAAGTGGTTTACTTATGCTTTTAATTCAGTTACTGCTTAATTAAAACTACAGGATTAGGTGGGTCTGGTGTTTATAGATTGCCATATTCTGCAACTATAAAGTGTAAAACATCACTTAAAGAGTGATTTTTAAAAAAACATGCTGTGCACAGTCAGGTCTGACTCTTTGCAACCCCATGGACTGTAACCTTCCAGGCTCCTTTATCCATGAACTTTTCCAGGCAAGAATACTAGAGTGGGTTATCATTTCTTACTCCAGGGGATCTTCCCAACCCAGGGATCAAACACAAGACTTTTGTATCTCCTGCATTGGCAGGCAGATTATTTACCACTGTACCACCTAGGAATCCCTTTAAAATGCATCAGAGCCTTTTTATCATCCTTGGGCTGAGAACTTGAAATCCCAAACTAGTCATTTTATATCTATAGGAGATTCCATATCGACAAAAGTAACCAATCCACCAATTCTTTTAGTGGCCAATGTTTTACTTTTGTTGTTGTTGTTATTCTGTTTTGGTAAAAGCTAGTTACCCTTCTGGACTTCCCAGGTGGCTCAGCAGTAAAGAATCCACCTGTAATGAAGGAAACTCAGGTTCCATCCCTGGGTCAGGAAGATCCTCTGGAGAAGGAAATGGCTACTCATTCCATTATTCTTGCCTGGAGTCTCATGGGAAATCCCATGGACAGAGGTGTCTGGCGGGCTTCGAAGTCCATAGTGTTGCAAAGAGTGGAACATGACTGAATGTCTAAGCACAGGACAGTTAGCCTTCCTAAGCCATGCCTCCACAGGACACTTTCTTCAGGCACACATGACAATTTAGGAGTCACTTGGAATGCCTTGCCTTGGAAAGTCAGCATACATTGTTCACTTAGGATGTTTGATTTTCCAGGTTTTAGAGACACTCGGTGCTCTATTTTGCCTCATTCATATTTTTTTTTAAAGAAACCAAAAACTATTTTAGATATTTCAAGCAAAAATAAATTAAATATAGAAAAATGGTGCTGACAAAGCCTAGAGATGTCTTGGATGAGTTCAAGTCACTAGATTTTTCTATTTTTTTTTTTTTTTTTTTAGTTGTGATCTATAGAGTCAGAAATTTTCTCTTATGACACATGTCATAAAATGGTTAGAAATCCCTGCTGATTATGGAGACATCCCTGAATATTTCTGAGGGTAAGGAGATTAACTTGAAGCCCCCATAATATGTGGTTATAGAGATAACACAGAAGTGTAAGAAATAATTACATCAAAATAAAAGGAAAATGAAAAGAAATGGGGAAAAAACCTCAACATGGGCTCACAGTTGTCCACCTCAGGATTAAGATATAAAGTGACATGGAAAGTATGACAGAGATTGTTGTCCTTTTATTCAGAGTTTTACAAATATGTTCCAAATGATACAATGTGAGAGATAAACGAATGAACTCTGGGAATGTTATAGCAAACCAGCAACATTCTCCTTCTGCTCCCAAATCTTAGGGTCTAGAGAGGAATATGGAGGTACAACTTAATGCCTTACCTGTATTGGTGAAGATATGGGAGAGCAATATTTAACTTTAATTTTAAAACCATCAAATTGATATGTTTCCATTTTTGTCTTTTTCTCTTGTGTAGCTCTAGATTCTAAGGACTGACAGATTTCTAGGAAAGTGGGGTCCATGGATGGATCACTGTTGTCAGGATTGTCACTTGGCCTCCATGTTTTCATTCTGTTTACAATATTGGCTCCTTTTTATGACATTTCCCTTTGTCATTTTGGTATAAATGTCAAGAAGTGTTTCTTCAAGGAGATAAGGGGCTCTTTAAAGTTAGCCTGGCAAAAGTGCTTACCTGGTGGAGGGGGGAGGGATCATCTTGCTGTTAACAAATCCACCAGTATCATGTGGAAGGAGGGGAGGCAGAACAGGAAAGAAGCCTTGAACCACAAGGAGGGGATGGGATGGGAGCTGGGCAGACAAAATGTAAAGATGTCAGTTGGATCCTTCATCAAAGATAACTTTCTAAAGTGTGAAAATGCTCTGCAGATTGAAACATGAAGAGATGCTGAGTGCCACTGAAAGGTAAGGGGCAGATGGATAAAGCAGTTCATGCAGAGGGTACTCTGTGAGCTGAGGGACAAAGCTGAAAGACAGAATTTCGTGAAGAGAATTGATATGCCTTATGAAAGAAGGAGGAGCCAAGATTAAAGTGTGCTTTAAGAGAGAAATGATGGGGCAGCAGATTACCAGTCTACGGAAGTATGGATGGATTTGAGAGAGATTTATTGGAAGATGATTTTTTCTCTAGGTGACCTAGACATGAATGAGAATCACTATATCCTCCTCTCACTATGACCCATGCATTTTGTTCATATTTACACATACTACATCAGCCTTAAAGTATTCTTTATGGGGCTACCATAACCCCTTTATCTAATGTAGTAATTCCCATCACATTTTCCCCCTTACTGTGGTTTATTTTTTTTATAGTCTTCTTTCATATGAAGACTCAGTCATTTTATTATGCATGTTCATTTGCTTATCTTTGTCAGCATTTCCTGCAATTCCTTTGAAAGAAAGATTTAACCCATTTGTTCACTGCTAGATCCCAGGTAGAACAGTGCTGCTACACATATCTTAACAATGTCTCAAATGGTGCCATCGCAGGCTGCATCTCGAAACAAGGGTGTAAAGAGATACTGAAGGATGATAACTCATCACCATCAGTGGCTCGTAAGATGCAGCTGCACCGCCTACAAGGCTTCACTCCCTCTCCTGCCTGAAAGAAGTCTTCATGGTCATCAGCACTGGGGGAAGATGACTGTGGATTTCCAACCACTTGTGTTGTGCCCGTACCTTCTGCCAAGACGGTATCATTTTGGCTCACTGGAAACTCTGGTGACAAAAGTACATGAAAGCCATTCACTGAAATTGCTTTTCATCCCTAATATTCTCTAGGTAGAGTGAGTATGGAAGGAATCCAGGGATGGTTTGTGATCAGGTCCTCTCTGCTCAGAGCACCAGTTCTTCCCTGGGCAGGAGGCAGATATGGGGACACCCAGCAGCCCTTCACTGCACCCCAGAGACTGGCAACTAATCAACTGCAGTGTTAGGCATCTTGAAAACAAGGTAATGACATCTTTTGCCATTATTTCATATGGAAAATTGCTTTTGAAATGCTTTTCTAAGATCAGCACGTTTCCAGAAATACCTCCCTCAGTTATCAAGGGTACCTGCCTTTCATACTAAGCTCCCTCTTCCTTTCTGGCCTTCAGGATAGTTATCATGGACCTTTATTTCAATCCCTAACATTGCTGTTTCAGAGGCAATGTGCATTTATGGTTAGACTGGAAGTATAAGAAGCTAAGCCAAATCATCAAAACATGAGTTTTCACAGTATTGTTGAGACTTTTTTATTAAATGAATAATTGATATTTTTATTTTATGTCCCTCAAGGAAGCTGCCTCTTTCCTCTCTTGCATCAATAATTATTTATCATCTGAACTTCTTTTAAGAGTTCTATGCCTTGACAATCATATGATTCTTACTGTTACATGTTAAAAAATGCTTTCTCAGAGCAAAAAATTCATCATTCATCTTGAATATTATGACTTTTAACACTTTGAGTATCAATTGCCCCTATTATGGTGAGTTTCACTCATTTTGAATAGGGTGTTTTAACCAACATTCACATATATACTCAGTTCAGTTCAGTCACTCTGTCATGTCTGACTCTTTGCGACCCCGTGAATCGCAGCACACCAGGTCTCCCTGTCCATCACAAACTCCCGGAGTTTACTAAAATACATGTCCATCGAGTCGGTGATGCCATGCAGCCATCTCATCCTCTGTTGTCCCCTTTTCCTCCTGCCCCCAATCCCTCCCAGCATCAGGGTCTTTTCCAATGAGTCAACTCTTCGCATGAGGTGGCCAAAGTATTGGAGTTTCAGCTTCAGCAGCATGCTAAAATCTCACCGTGAACGGTGGTCTCTACATTTCTTATCCCTCGGCATATTAAGAGTTTCTCAGGATTGTGTGCTCCAATGTTCCAAGATATTTTACTTTTAAAAAAAAAATTCTAATAGCATCACCAAGTTTAATTTAACTCAAATAATACTTTATTTTTAAAATTCCATCCTCTGTTTTATCCACTGTCTTTATTATCAAAATATTATCTTGTCAAATCTTCCAATAAAATATATATAATTTCCTTTCATAATGATTTCAAATTAAGTCATCAGGGAAATATTCTGCTAAGGAAAAAAAAATAAAGCATGTTTTAGGTTTCAACTATTCAAATACAAAATCCAATATGGTGAAATACATTAGGGCTAAACTGAATTACTTTTAGTTTTATAGACTTTGACATTAATACCACAAACTTTTTATAAATTTTGCTGCAATAATATTCCATTGTACATTTTTAACAGATTGTATTCCTTGATTACTTTAATCAGAATCAGTTGTAATGCTCTTAATGAATTGATAATGTTTTTCAGGAGTATAAAACAGGAATGTACTCTGACTGTTTTCTTATGCATTTTTGCATTAATACATTGAAAAAAATTTACATATGCTGAAAAATAATGTCCTCCTTCATTGATACCAGGTATTTTTGAAATATTCTAGTACCTTATATTGAACTTCACCATAAATAACACCTTTAGGTTAACTATTGTCATTAAAGAATACTGAATTGGTTGAAATAAATCATGTTACATAGAAAAAGTGTAGCAGTCCACAGTCTCAGGAGAAGCATTTGACCTGCATTTGGATGAAGTGTTGCCTCAGACATGTATGCCATGGGGTGAGGTGTGATCATACCCATTTTAGGGGATTATGCAAGCAGATGTGGATAGTGTACTTCATAATACACACATGAATAATGGCTGGAATTTCCAAGTTACAATAAATTGTGTGATATTATTTTTACAAGTATTAACTCTCTGGCTTCAATTCCAACTGCATTCACAAGATTTTTGACGTTCATATAACTCAAAATGGAATATTACACACCTATAATAGAGAATGCATTTGAGTCAGTCCCAATAAGGTGGATGAATCTAGACCCTATTATACAGAGTGAAGTAAGTAAGAAAGAGAAAGACAAATATTGTACATTAACACATGCATGTGGAATCTAGAAGCAACAGTTAGAGCCCTGTATGGAATAACTGATTGTTTCAAGATTGAGAAATGAATATGACAGGGCTGTCTGCTGTCACGCTATTTGTTTAACCTATATTCTGAGCACATCATGAGAAATGCCAGGCTGGATGAGTTACATGCTGGAATCAAGACAGGTGGGAGAAACAACCAACAACCTCAGATATGCAGATGATACCACTCTAATGGCAGAAAGTGAAGAGGAACTAAAGAGCCTCTTGATGAGGATGAAGGAGGTGAGTGGAAGAGCTGGCATAAAATTAAATATTAAAAAAAATTAAGATCATAGCACCTAGCTATATTACTTCATGCACATAGGAGGGGAAAAGGTGGAAATAAATGACAGATTTCCTCTTCTTGTGCTCTAAAATCACTATGGATGGTAACCACAGCCATGAAATGAGATGATTGCTTGGCAGGAAAGCTATAACAAACCTAGACAGTGTGTTGAAAAGCAGAGGCATCACTCTTCCAACAAAGGTCCATTATATTCAAGGCTATGGTCTTCCCAGTGGTCATGTATGACTGTGAGAGCTGGACCATAAAGAAGGCAGAACAAAAGAAGACATACAGATGCCTAACAAACACACGAAAAGATGCTCAACATCACTCATTATTAGAGAAATGCAAATCAAAATCACAATGAGGTACCATTTCATGCCAGTTAGAATGGCTGCTATCCAAAAGTATACAAGCAATAAATGCTGGAGAGGGTGTGGAGAAGAGGGAACCCTCTTACACTGTTGGTGGGAATGCAAACTAGTACAGCCACTATGGAGAACAGTGTAGAGATTCCTTAAAAAAACTGGAACTAGAACTGTCATATGACCCGACAATCCCGCTGCTGGGCATACACACTGAGGAAACCAGAAATGAAAGAGACATGTGTACCCCAATGTTCATCACAGAACTGTTTATAATAGCCAGGACATGGAAGGAACCTAGATTCTCATCAGCAGATGAATGGATAAAAAGCTGTGATACATATACACAATGGGATACTACTCAACAATTAAAAAGAATACATGTGAATCAGTTCTAATGAGATGGATGAAACTGGAGCCCATCATACAGAGTAAAGTAAGCCAGAAAGAAAAACACCAATACAGTATACTAATGCATATATATGGAATTTAGAAAGATGGTAACAATAACCCTATATGCAAGACAGAAAAAGAGTTACAGATGTATAGAAAGACTTTTGGACTCTGTGGGAGAAGGCGAGGGAGGGATGATGTGAGAGAATAGCATTAAAACATGTTTATTATCAATTGTGAAACAAATTTTCAGTCCAGGTTTTATGCATGAGACAAATGCTCAGGGCTGGGGTGCTAGGATGACCCAGAGGAATGGGATGCGGAGGGAGGTGGGAGGGGTGTTCAGGATGGGGAACACATGTAAATCCATGGCTGATTCATATCAATGTATGGCAAAAACCACTACAGTACTATAAAGTAATTAGCACCCAACTAATATAAATAAATGGAAATTTTTTTTTACTTTTTTAAAAAATTAAAAAAAAAAGGCAGAACTCCAAAGAATTGATGTTGTCAAAATCCTGAAAGTTCCTTGGACATCAAGGAGATCAAACCAATCAATCTTAAGGGAAATTTACCCTGAATACTCATTGGAAGGACTAATGCTAAAGCTAAAGCTCTAGTATTTTGGTCATTGGATGTGAACAGATGGCTCATTGGAAAAGTACCTGATGCTATGAAAGATCGAGGGTAGAAGGAAAAGAGGACATCAGAAGATGAGATGGCTGGATGGTATCACTGATGCAATGGACATGAACTTGGGCAAACTTCAGGAGATGGTGAGGGACAGAGAGGCCTGGCATGCTGTGGCCCATGGGGTCACAAAGAATCAGACTTGACTCAGTGACTGAACAAAAACATGGAATCTAGAAAGATAGTATGATGAACCTACTTGCAGAACAACAGTGGAAACACATAGAGAACAGACTTGTGGACACAGTTGGAGAAGGAGGGGGTGGGACTAACTGACAGAATAGCATGGAAACGTATGCACTACCATATGTAAACCAGACAGCAAGTGGGAATCTTTTTGTGTGACAAAGGGAGCTCAACCTAGTGCTCTGTGACAACTCAGAGGGGTGGGGTGGGGAGGGAGATGGGATTTGGATTCAGGAGAAAGTGGGAAAATGTATACCTGTAGGTGATTTATGTTGATGGATGACAGAAACCAACACAATATTGTAAAGCAGTTATCCTCCAATTAAAAAAATATCTAGGAAAAATACATTTGATTCATGACAGCTTTAGATGTGTGTGTGTGTTTTAAAATTTATTTAGTCATTTGGCTGTGCTGGATCTTAGTTGCAGCATGTGGGATCTACTTCCCTGACCAAGGATCAAACCCCGGGCCCCCTGCATTGGAGCACAGAGTTTAGTCACTAGACCACAAAAATGTCCAGAGAAGTGACAGCTTTAATCTTTCTGCTCTATCTCTTGAGGATGCCTGATTCTACCGGACCTTAAAATGTAATAAGAACAGAAACTCAGGATTATGTTGGCTCTATGTTTTGTCAATGACTCAGGTTCTTCTAGTTTCATTGATGGTGGCCTGGTCTACATCAGTGTATACTCTAAGTCAGCCTAGCTGTGGCTTCACTGCTATGACACTGGCCCGGATCCATCCTCTTCCTGGGATGCTCCTCTTTTCCACACTTCAACTCTTCCCTTGCCCTTTCAAGACAAAACTCATCTCTCACTGTCATGAATTATGGTTTGTATCCCTTATCTTCACCTTAGACAAGATCTTCTTTTCTTTATTCCTCCGTGGTTGTTAAAAAAATTATCAAAAAGTATTGAACCAATTTCATATTGGAACTCCAACTTCATCTCTGTGTGGCTACCTCATAGTGTCTTTACATTCCTATTAGCAGATGCTGTGCTTCTTTAGCTTTGAGACTTATTCTCTCCCCCTCATTCCCAACAACTGTTAAACATCTAACACCATCTCTGGTTTTTGCAAATCATTAAGTAAACATTTGTATTTGTCAGGTATAAACCTATGAAATAATGTTGACCTTCAGTAAGGAAATAAGTTTAACGGGAAGCAGTAGAAGCAGAAATTCATTTAAAAAATGTTTCTACTTGCACATCATTTTACTGTAACTTGACAGGATAATGTTTAAAAAAATCTTCAAAAAGTTTAACTCTGTAACAAACACATGTGCTTGGAAGAGGACCTCAAGTTCCAAAGCAGAATGTTGCTGGGTTGACACTTTGATTTTGGACTTTGGAGACACCAAGCAGAGAATCCAGCAATGGACTGTCTCAACTTCCGATCTGCACAGCCCTGAAAAGTGTACTTGGGAGTTGCTGTCAATCATCAAGTGTGTGGAGGTTTGTTACTCAGCAAAAAAAAACTATTAAACCACACATGTACAGAAGGGGGCAGTAAAAGAAGGAAGGGAGAGGAAGAAAAGGAGAAGGAAAGAGAGAAGGAGGGAAAAGGAGAAAGACAGAGATTTAATTAATATGAAAGGGACTCCAATTCCTTCCTTTTCTACTCAGGACAACTCTCCTTCAGAGTGAGCGTGAGGTGGAAGACAACTGATTTCCTTCCCGTGTCCTAGTTTGTCCACAACTTTCACAGAATGAACTGCACACATTACTGACAATGATCTTTTGTTTCAGAAAAGCCATTTTCTATTAAATACTTAATAATATAAAATACATTATTAATAAACAACATATACATTATATATCATATATAGTACATGATATATATGTATAGTATATGATAATATATATAATATAATATATGTTATATTATATCATATTACATATATTATATAATTCATATAATATATTATTATATATAAATCATTATATATTATATAGAATTATATATTATATAGTATGTATTACAAAATATATATTTTGTGTTATATATATATATATTATTAGATATTATTATTATATGTATTAATCTATTTTATATATAGAATATAATTATATATTATATAGTTTTATATTACATTATATATTATACTAAATTATAATTATATATATTATAAATATACTATACATGTATATATAATGCATATATATTCATATGTATAAATATTATATATATTGTATTTTATTATATAATATATATAATATATGCATTATATTAAATTATATATATTATATTATATATTTATAAGATATGCATAATATATACCAATAATGCATATAAATATATTTATAAATATATAATTTTAAAATATATTAAATACATATAGTATATAATATATAAGTAATATATAGAAATACTATATATATTATATTATATTAC